>OMKY01213946.1:0-17968 GCA_900302395.1 Bregmaceros cantori | reverse complement strand
TTGTGGTTGGGGGGGGGGGCAAGAGGGGGATGCTACTAGACTCTTAGATAGTGGTTTAACCAATTTCAGCATACACTCAAGTGGCCGATAACAGGGAGAGAGGGTGAGAGCTGTTTTTCGAAGTCTTCAGTGGTGCAGATTTGCATTAACTCCTCTGTTATTGGTGATGTAATATATAATAATAGTAATAATACCATTTTGAACATTCAAACCACTTTGTGATTTACTGAAACTGAGATGAAATGAGCATTATACTACCTTACCATATTATTTCTTACATGCGATTTCCTGCATTTTAACCAAATCTGGAGAGCCACTATTTGCTAAGTTTTTTTTTTGTTTTTTTTTTATAAAAGACTAAAAAGTTTAGTTAGTCTATAACACCCCCTTTCATGCAGATCTGAAATGTTACATATGTCACATATTAATTCCTCTATATAATAATGATAATAATAATGATGATGATAATAATAATAATGTACTGAACGTACATTGACTTTTACTCACTTCTGCTTTAGAGGCATTTTGACATTCAAAAAGATTAAAGTAGGACACAAAACAACTTGAGGTTATTTATATTCATGACAGAAATTCTGTCATGTTATGTTGGTGCCTAACAAGGTGATTTGCTGGTGCACCTCAGTTCTGAATCATATGCTGATGCTAGTAAATGATATTAAGGTGATCCTCAGCAAGCATCGCAGCTTGTTCAAATGAGTGTGCTAACTGTTAACGAGAAACACACTTTGCGTGGTGACTTTGTGGCATCCAGAAACTATGCATATTTTGCCAAAATCTGACATTAACACAGTATTCTCTTACTCTTGACATAATCATGGACGATTGTGGATTGATAGTTTCTTCCAATAAATACAGAACCGTCCACGTATAAGCTAGCTAGTGGCTAGTGGGTGTGCCTTCATTGCTGGCTAATAGCTAGCCAAATAGACCATTTCAATGTTAACAATATAAACAGAAGTGTCTGCTTGCATCCGTAGCGAAAAACTGGTGTCATAGCGGCAATTACGGTTATATGTAATCTGACCGGGACGAGAGGAACAGGAACTTTTATTAATTGACGTTGTTCACAATCATGTTTGTGAACAACTCTTGTTCACAAACATGATTTAAATATTTGTACTTGTGTGTGCGGGACGGAATTGTTGGCAAGTAACTGAGTAGATTAAAAAGACGGAATGCGTGGAACATTGTCAGTCATGTGACATTCACACATATAAATTCTCTAGTCATCTTAGTCAGGCCCGCGATAGGGTAGGAAAGGTAGGAACTTGCCTAGGGCCCTGAGTTGGAGGGGCCCCCCGAAGGACAACATGCTTAGTATTTAACAGCAATGACGATTTAAGGCACAGACAGTCATCTCTATGGAGGGCTTTGCGAGGGCAACAACAGCGCCTCCTTAGATGCTATGGCCAAAAAGCACGACAGTGTAGTCCAATCTCCTCCCCCCCATATATAAAATATATGGTCTAAAATTCTGCAACTGTGAAAATACTATGTCTTATTCTACAATTTCTGAACACGGTGCAATTATGAAAACTCGACATCTGTGATGTTTGTGAATTCATTCGACATTCGAACATACAACGATGCAAGTCTGTCTTACAGTCGACCGGCTCCACCCTGTGGTGATTAATTGATGCTGCATCACCATCATATTTTATTCCTTTTTTGTTTTCTTTGCAGTATTATCCCAATTTTGTTAAGTTCTTTATTTATTCATTAGGATTATTATTATTATGATCATTTTCTTGTACAAGGAATTGTTCATGTTCTTTTATAGACATGTTTGAAAAATAAAGAATCTGAATCATTACAACATGATCAGCTGCAACTAATTCATAAACAGAATTTAACACTATTGCCCTGTACTTGTGTCACTTATGTGTAATGTTTTTACTATCTATTTCAACACAATTACTTACTTAGGCCTTTACATCCCTTTCAGGACATAGGCCATATTCATTTTCAATTTCAACACAATTATAAGATTGTAAAATGTGAAAAAAAACTCTGATATGATTTCAAAATCATCTCAAAAATAAAATCTAGCTAATAATATGTATTATTTCTGCTAGGGGCATTGCTGAAGTTTCTTCTTCCTGCTCTCAAATGATTACCTTCAGTAGCTCCATTTTTTTCTATTATTAGTGCCTTCTACCAACACACAGGCTCCATGCACTGGCACTCATGTTAATTGAGAGTGATGTCTGCAGGTCTTTTGATATGCAAGAGATTATTTTTGGGTTGCTGAGGCCAAAGTCCGCAAGCAGGCGTTTTAATCATAGGCATTTCAGAACATAGGCATTTCTGAACATAGCAATTTCGGAACATAGACCACTATTTCAGTGCCAAACATTCTATCACTACAATCTTTGCACTGATGGTTAAAGCTTCCCCAAATAAAAAGTATCTACTTTCTAGGATAATTGTGATTACAACCATCAATTGTCTACTGCTGTCGGCTGTGCAGTCTTTAGCTATCGGCTCAATCATTGTGTCCGTGCTTCACCCCGTTACACACGGACCACACACACGCCTCTACGACCCTGCTCCCGGGAGCCTTTACCGCAGTCTTCCAGATGAAACTTTAAACCGTTAGGTTAAACAAAGGTCAGACCCCTTCACTCAACATCATAGCGCTCTGAGCAGCAAGCTAGTATGCCAACCACAATGTCCTCTCATCTGCTCTTGTGGCAGCTAGCTGCCGCTACTGTTGATGGTTGAGTAGTTTGCCACCTGTTTATTTATACCATTGGGTCTAGTTCAATGGAGCTTCAATGTCACATTGGGCTTTGATGTAAAAACTGATTATGTCCTCTTGCGAAAAAAAAAGGTGGGTTGTAAGTAGGGTTGCCACCTGTTCCGTAAAATACAGAATCGTTCCGGAAGTTAAAATGCGCGCTCCGTGGCCGAGTGGTTATGGACACCGCACCTAATGCCACCCCATTCATGTTAGTGGCGCTGTGTCTACCGCAGTGTCGCGAGTTCGACTACGCTCGTCGACTACGCTCGTCGACTATGCTCGTCGACTTGTCTGCAATGTCTACCCCCGATCTCTTCAACCCAGTTTCCGACTAATCCTATCCAATAAAAATGGAAAAACGGCGCTGATGCCGGAAAAAATAACTTTAAAAAAAAAGTTTGTTCCGTATTGAACTGATAAGGAACGCTGTTTGTTCCGTATTTTCGCTCCGCTGCTGGTTGATGCCTGACACCACATAAACACACGCTCACATTGTATGTGTGGATTGTTAAGGCGCACCGCTGCTCTTTCCCACATAGAGGGACATGTAGGACGGCACATTTTTGGCCATGGACAAACATTCTGTGCACAACGCTCTCACTAGAGGTCGGGTCCGCTGCTGTAAGCCAATCAAAAAAGAAATAAATAAAATAAAAATATATATATCTCCGTGTGGGCGACTGGGCGTTCCTTATTTTTATTTCTCAAAGGTGGCAACCCTAGTTGTAAACTGTAAAATTACTCCCTTCTACTTTCATTTGAATGTTTTATAATCATTCCTTTGTGGGGGAAAAATCACATTAAGGCCATTGTTCTAAGGTTTATTTTCCCTAAGGCGTGCATGACACTGGACCTTAATCGCCCGGCTCTCCTAAGACCTCAATCTCATTCATATTTGGAAGGGGGTGGGGGGTTTCCTACGCCTTATCCAGCTGCTGGAAATGCCTCTTCCCCTCCTCCTTGGGACAATCCTAGGGTTTCAGGCCCCGTCGTCATGGTGTCCTCCCGAAAGAGAACCAGCACCACTGACATCTGTGGTTTCTAAAAAGCGAAGGCAAATGTTTTAAACTTTTCATATGAAACTAACTAGTTCATCATACATTTTTGTGGCGATAATACAATGTGGACTTTGAAAATATGTACACTTGTACACAAATCACAGCACCTGTATTGTTATTATTTTATTACATTTATTACTAGAGAGCTGACTACGTATAAGACACGCCCTTAGCTCCATATTTGGAAACGGGGTATCCCCGAACACGCCCTTGGTGCAGTCCGGCATCTGCTCTGGCCCCTGGCCCATTGGGCTTCTGACGAAGTTGACAAGCCCTGGGCTAGGATAATTAACTTGCACGTATTTCACTAAGAGTCAACTAACTAAAGATTAACTGCATAGCATGCCCTACCAGACTAGCTCACCTGGGAGGGGGGCTCATATTTTTTCCTGGCTTGCTAGGCTACTGCTATACTACTTGGTAGCAGGAGCAGCCAAGACACCATTGGGGCGGTGGGGTGGGGGGGGTGGAGTCTACCCTTCTTACTTTATGGCCGGATACATCTGTGCTCAGTTTATGTCCTGTCATGTGGTCTAATACCATGACTACTGAGTATAGGCTCACACCTGTCAATTTCAATAATAGTCAAAGTAAATAAACAGTCATTTGGCTCCCCGACTCACGAGTCCCGATCCTTGGCAAAAAGTCTGATCAGCCCCCGATCACCAATCTAAAGATCGGATTGGTGCACCTCTATGTAACCTTTGCAATATCAACTTAATTAATTGCTTTTGGTGTTTTTTTGTTGCATGTTTCCCTTTAGAATAGAAATAGATTACGTGAATACTACTTTAAAAGAAATGAGTCACTAATTGTGTATGAAATTACCATAAAAACCACCACCACTTGAGTGTCTGTCTACTGACTACTACTAGTTATGGCTAGTGTGGGAGGTGTGACAGTTTGTGCATTGGAGCCCTCGGATCTGAAGCTCGCGGTGACTAGGGCCGACGCGGCGGCTCAGTGGACCCGAAACATCCATTTTAGGTTCAGACCTCAGTCTCCCTGAATCAAAGTACTGACCATAAGTTTTCAGTGCACTCTGAAATGCCACCTCTGGGAACACTTCAACTCCGCGTTTGGAAAAACTTGATTGGCGGGATTTGGCCCGCGAGCCGTCATTTGTATAGCCCTGAAATAGCCCCTCGCTCTGTAACCCATTATCCCCACTGCTGCGTTTGATCTGCAATAAGCATTCTGAAATACAAAATACAATTTATTCACAGATCTGGTTGAATGTTCTTCTGGATGAATGGGATGTGTGCAACAGACCCTGTTTGATTCGAGAGCGTTGGGTACTCATTGCAAGCTGACAGCGCTGTCAAGCGGTCCCCCAGGAAATACATCTGTCTATAAATGATTCACATGATTTATTACAAAACAATACATCTGTCTATAAGCGATTGACATGATGTATTACAAAACAATACATCTGTCTATAAGCGATTCACATGATGTATTACAAAACAATATATCTGTCTATAAGCAATTCACATGCTCTATTTCAAAACAACACATCTGTCTATAAGCGATTCACATGATCTATTACAAAACAACACATCTGTCTATAAGCGATTCACATGATCTATTACAAAACAACACATCTGTCTATAAGCGATTCACATGATCTATTACAAAACAATACATCTGTCTATAAGCGATTCACATGATCTATTACAAAACAACACATCTGTCTATAAGCGATTCACATGATCTATTACAAAACAATACATCAGTCTATAAGCAATTCACATGATCTATTACAAAACAATACATCTGTCTATAAGCGATTCACATGATTTATTACAAAACAATACATCCCTCTATAAGCGATTCACATGATTTATCATAAAACAATACATCTGTCTATCCCCCATATAGTGCACTGAAAGTATCCCACAATGCACCGCAAAAAGTAGTGAGCGTCGGATGTACCCTAGACGAAGCAATATAACCCACAATGCATTGCGAGACGTTTTAAAAATGCCCCAAACTTCAGAAAACTTGCATGGCGGGGGAAAAAAGCGACCGACTGCGGCAAATCGTTATAAATGTAAGTACTTTTGTTTTTTTCTGATGATTGTTGAATTTTATAATTATATTTTTCATTATTATATTTTATGATCATTTTGACGGCGCCAACTCTAGTGTCCGAAATCTCGGCCGTTGCTGTTGAGTGAGTGCACTATATGGGGGTAGGGAGTAGGGGATAGGGAGAAATTTCGGACACAGCCACTGCGTGTAGTTAAAAGCAGTGGTGGAAAGTAACAAATTACATTTACTCATGTTACTGTAATTAATTACTTTTTATGAGTAATTTGTAATTTTCTGAATAGATTTTGAAATGTGTAATTTTTACTTTTACTCAAGTACATTTTTACCTTAATACTTTTAACTCATTACATTTGAGGCCCCTCACATTGCTGATTACAAAACATAGGTGGATGGTGAAATTTTTTCACCATCAGGATTTTTCACCAGGATTTTTTAAAAAGGATTCTTCGCTATTGCTAGTGTACAAATCTAAAACAAAAACACTGGGTGTAACATAGCTTAATGTAAAAAAAAAAAAAAAGGTTCCTTGGCGGAGGTCTGCATTCTTGGAGGGCATTCCTAGTTAAAAGCTGTAATTTCAATATTGATATTAATAGAAAAAATACGTATGCTGAATTTGATTCATAACTCATGTTTTTTTTTTTGCATTAAATAATTGAAAGTACATTTTACTCATTTTACTCATTACATTTCTGTACTTTTACTCGAGTACATTTTGAGATGGGTAATTTTACTTTTACTCTGAGTACAATTTAAGCAAAGTAAAGATACTCAATTACAGTTTTACAGTACTCTTTCCACCTCTGGTTAAAAGAGAGGAAGACTGACTGGGCCATATGGTGGCACAGCAACTGTATGCCTGGTCAAGTCTAATCTCCATACCGGCCTACGGATACGGTGACTGTCCATACAGCTGGTTCAACTGCCAGGATGCCCTCTGGAGCTGCTCCCTCCCATGGGAGGGGGACACGGAGAGAGAGCCTCAGAGCCACCGAGGTGGCTGACGGTGCCCCCGCGGGTGCTGTCAGCGTCCCACCACTGTGGCACTTGTATCAGGTTCCTTGGGAACCAAGCAAGTCCCGAGAATAGAACCGGCACTACCGTGTAGCCTTCGAGCTGGATTTGAGGGTTCGAAAACCTCAAGCTACCGGCACTCTAAGACCGCCGCTCGGAAAAGGTGATTTGCTTTGGATGAAAGAGTGGCTGACCGAGCACGAGCAAAAGATTTGTTAACGGCTTGTTCCCCAACTAAGCTTCTGTTTGAAGGAAAATGTCACTGAATATTGTTAATGAAATATGATCTTCCTTTAGCCCAGTTGATATATACCTATCTTGTCTCTGTGGGTGTACTCTCTCTGGTCCTTTGTTACCATGCAGGACTATTCAACTACTTTGCTGAGACGGCCACATTGTCAGAAACATGTGCCACATTGTCAGAAACAACCCCCCCCCCCTCTTCAGTAACCTCTGGCCTATTTGTACAACTTGACACAACGCAAAACCGCATTTTCATAACTTTTACTGAAAGTAGCATACTTCCAATTAAAATGGCTTCAATTCTATGCAACAATCTGTTTGTTCGGCATACATATTCTGAAATACAATCGACTGTGTATGCAGTCTCCTATTTTGCAATTTGCACTCTGTTTTAGGTAATGGTGTCTACTCGTCGTCTACTACCTAACCCTTGTTACTTCTGTTGCATGCTGGGAACTCTCATATTGTATTAGTTAGTTAGTTTCAAACCTGCTACATAAACCACGTCTATAATCCACAAGAAAGTATTTAGAATCTCATTGATAGATTTACTTTGTACACAGAGCCATACAGAGACACTTACACACACACACACACACACATAGTGAGTGTCAAGTCAAATGGAATTCTGCCACACATTAATGATCAAAATGTACATTATTGACTGCAAGTAGACACCAACATGCACACATCACCAGCCAATCACATAGAAAAGAAGAAAAGAACTGAAACCAACTAACCTAAAATGAAAAAAAAAAACACAATTTGCAGGTTAAAAAAAAAGCCGCAAAGAAGTGCTGGCGACAGGATTCAATCTCGGGACGTTGTCGTTAAAGTCAAGTATGTTACCGCTGTGCTATACAAGCTGATGCAAAGATGGGGAGCCGACAACCTTAAGTTGCTGCCGGCGGTGCGTCCGCCATGTTTTAATTCTGAAACATCCCGAACGCGATCGGAAATGGCACCACCGGTCAAAAAAGGACATTGGCCGTTTGGGAGACTAAATGCAGCTCAGGTGCAGCTGCGGAAGACACGGGGTCACTACGGAGAACGGGGATTGTTCCGATATCAAATCAAACTTTATTTATATAGCACTTTTCATGCAGAGCAATGCTACTTATAGGCTACAGAAATGCAAAATTGAATCACTTCTTTCTTTCGCCATTTCCAACAACTCTGGAAAATTTCATCCAGATCCGTGCTCAACTTTTTCAGTTATCAAGAGGACAAACCAACGCGGGTGAAAACAACCTGCTCCACGGCTCCGCCCCGGCACAGGTAATAATCAGCCTTCGATTTGCCAGCTGGTGCATTTTGAGTGACAAAAGGCACATTCCAATTAAAACACGCCACCTGTTTACTGCTTCCCAATTCCCAAATATAGTTTAACTTGGCAGACGTTGGAAGCTTCAGACCTTGCCAAATGGTTCTTTTGACGAGGGACAGTAACACCACTGACTTGCTTATCTGTGTGTATCATCTGTCACTATTTGATGTTGTTAAGTCAGGGTGAAGCATGCTGCTTACTTCAACACCCAATTACTTACTTACTTACTTCCCAAATATAGAATGCCAGCATTGACCACTGATGTCATTTCTGAGCGCAGACTAACGTCAGGTGCATGTGTTGCCCTTTGGAATGTATTCGAGAACTTCACTAGAAATGCTTAGGTGTGCTTCCACTACACAGTTACAGCCAGTGACGGGCTGGCTATAGGGCATACTGGGCATTTTCCCGATGGGCTGACACCCATAGGGGGCTGGTGACGTCCCGCGAGGTCACCCGCCGGCCCACAAGATCCTAGCAAAATAAACGGTAGGCGCGATGTTGGGCCCCCTCTTGTGGCCATTTTGGCCCACTAACTAGGCTATGCGCAGCACAATGCACTGCTTTCTGATCACATAATGTATACATTCGCTTTGTCTTTACTTGGCCATGGCATCTACCTTATAGTAGGGGGGCCTATGTATTTTTGTGGTTTTGGAATGTTAACTTGTGAAGACAGTTATTAATCAATCATATGGGTCCCTATAAACACAAAAAATATATGTCTTCATTTTTTTTGACTGGATTTAGTAAAATTACACCCCTTTTATGTTAAATCGCAAAAATAGTCATACCTCTGTTCCAGAGCGCCCTATCAACATAATCTGGGGGGCTTCATATATTTATTAGCCCATTTATTTTGATTTTGCGGACAAACCTACTTCCGGTCAGTACAGAAAAAAAATATTTTTATTTTACACGTAATTTGTGATATGAACGTGTTAGAGCTTTTTTTGACAATTATTGATTTGGGCGTCTAATATCCCATAGTACATAGATAAAAACTGTGAGTCAATCGGACTGTCCTAGCCGAAATAATCGCATTTATGTTGAAACCAACACACTGACGACAGGCATGACCACACACCAAAAATACATATTAACCTGGCATGGCCAGACCCCACACATAGATGTTACCCTGGCATGGCCAGACCCCATCCATAGCCAGACCACATACATAGATGCTAACCTGACATGGCCAGATCCCACACAGATGTGAACCTGGCATGTTGCCTAAAGTGGGACAGTCAGTTGCCTAATGTGGGACTCTGATGCACATTCTTAAAGTTAAAGTGCAATTCCATACTACGCAATGGACCATATGGATATACATTTTGTGTTATTTTGTGTTAATATTTTGTAATGTCTTGCAGAGTAAATGATGAATTTAGTAAATAAAGAATCCAGGCTATGACCTACTACCATCTAGGGGTAGGTGTCGCCAACCACCTTGTGATACGATACTTATGGCGATACATGAGTATCGATACATATCCCAATATTTTAGGCTTATAAGACAAAAACTCTTTAACAGTATCACAAAATATTTGTCACCTCATGTGGATTCTACAGAGACTCTGCTTTCAAATTATACCATCCGAGGCGGACGTGCGGTGGCCGAGCGGGTAGAGAGCGCGTCCCCCAGACCATAGGTCGAGCAGTGCTGCAGGTTCAAATCCCCTGTCCGGCTTTCCTGCAATGTCTCCTATCGACTCTTCATCCCAGTTCCCAATTTAATCCTGTCACCATATCGATATTTTGAACCGATCCGAGTACAAACATCTCATGTCATACATCGCTGTTTTCAGAACAATTTGGGCTACACAAATATCTAGGTCATGTTATGATTTCAGCATCAACAACTTCAGAAGCACATTTCAGGTTATATCTATTTTTAGATCTGAAATTCCTGAATCAAACTTAGTCAAATTGGCACATTATGTAGCTCACGTGTCTGTAAACAAGTTGTATTTATTATATAATTTTATAAGAATGGTTAGTTAATTTTAAAAAAATCAAAACATAAAATCTTCAAAACAACAAGGACAATAATTAAAACCCAAGAACCCCTATATTTACATTTGCTTATTTTTTTTATTATTGCCCCATAAAATTATGAGGAACAAGTTACAGTATATAAGTAAAATATTTTAAATACTTGCCACTAGGTGTGGCTTTATAGAGTTCATAAAGATATGCAATTTCTTATTAAAAAAATATTTTATCCATCCAATCCAATAGGACGTCACAACATCACACTAAAAATTAATTCCATTATACTAGGGTGATATCAGTTGCGGCCCGGAGTCTGCCAAATCTCCACCCCTGTTTTAAACCAATGACTATTGCTAGATTATTCCTTCATGAGCTAATGTCCCTACAACTAGACATTGAATCTTGAATCTAACTTTTATTTATCATTAAAATAGTTTGCAACTCCATTCTTTCCTTGTCTCTTGGGTCCTTACTAGTTAGTTGGTGCCTTGCGACACAAAACTCCGTATACATAATTGATTCTTTACACAAACAAGCTCTCAAAATTCTTGATAAGAAAAAAATCATCACACCACAACTGCAAAATTCAATCTACTTTCTTTTACTAACCACCCCTCACTAGCTATGCTGACGCTAGCGCACAGAATATTGCAAAAAGCAGCCCCAACCCATTACACACTCTTTTAATCAGAGCAAACCACACTTTTGCCACCAGGGGTGCCACAAATGGAGATTGCCTCTTACCTAGGAAACTCATCACCAGTGGCCAGTGTTGTTTCTCTGCTCAAGGTCCTAAGTTGTGGAATGCCCTTCCAACCACAATAAGGTCTCTCATCCATCATACAACAATTCACGGAGAGCAAAAAAAAATACCTGCTGTCGCTCCAAGTGTCCCAGGGTCCTCTTAGGACACCTCACAAAACACTAAATCACTTTTAAATTAAACATTCTAATCTATCCTTGCTTTTACTATTATTTTTTATTGGTTAGTCGTTCTTTCATTTTTGAGTTTGCTTGCTTCCACTAGAGACTGCTGATCAGGGCTGCCAAGCCTCATGCAATGACCGTGAGACACACGCATCTGACTCCTTTAACACGCACTCAGGCCACACATCCCATCTCTCACGCACTGTGACGCACGGTGATTTTTTTTAGGAATGCAGGTCTCAATGAGAATAGCTTTTGGACCCTGGGGTTGCCTCTCTCAACTCGAGTCTCTGTACGCTCTCCTGCTCGTGTGTAGGAAGAACAGCTGGCAGGGAGATGATAATTATTCTTAAAGGTTACATGTCATTGTTAAAACAGGCTAAATCCACATTAAAAAACGGGCTAAATCCACATACACTTGGATCTCACTCTTTCCAATTCCTGAAAGTTGGCAGCCCTGCTGCTGATGCAGGTCTCGAAGACAGCCGGGTGAAATATAGCTGTTTTGCTAAGCCTGTTTCATGTCTCATGTTGCAAAGTTCAATGGCTGTGTACCGTTTGTCCAAAATAAAATTCATGCATTCATTTGTTCAGTTGATTTTACCATAACAGTCAGTTGTTAGACGATTGACGTGTGGTTACACAAATTAAAAAGTGGTGATTTTAAGTTGCTTCTATTTTCACCCCTGTCTGGGTCGGTGGGGCTAAGCTATGGTAACAAAGTACTGCTGCACGCCAGTGTGCAATGTCAGATTCTGGAGGCCAACACTTGAATGATGATTGAATTCAAGATAACCACATTTTAATTTTTATAGTTTCTTTACATTTTTGTTTTGGGCGCAAGCGTTGTTTTTTTCATACTTTTTCTGTGAACAATTTTTTCATAGGATTAGCTTGTAAACTGGGATGAAGAGTCGGGGGAGACATTGCAGAAAAGCCAGAAAGGGGATGACAACCCGCAGCTCGCTATGCTATGGTAGGTTAGCATACTGCAGCAGCAAATAATGTATTTCAATATTTTCAAAACAACTCCAGCTGAAGTTGGCTGCACGTTCAGGGAGGATCCACCAACATGGAACTAGTGTTGTGTTTTTGGCCCAGCAACCGGTGAGTACATATTTTCACAGCCCATATTTTTACCCCATATAGAAGTGCATGTGTAAAGAATGCCTTATGACAATAAATCCCATACAGTGAGAATGGTAAACGACACAAACAATGGCTGTTGGCGAGGCCTACAGCGGCGGCCTAGTGCCGTGTAAAGCCGCGTTTTGCTCGGTCAAGTCTCCTCAAGTGCGTCCTCAGGTGTTAACGGTTAGATTATTAGCTTTCTGTACGTAGTGCGTGTGTTTGTAATTACCCTGTGCTCACATTAAACTTTTGGGTCTGGTAATGTATGAATATTATGCTTTTGAGCGTACTGTAATCACATTACCACATTATCAAAGTGAAGTAATGGATCGCATTACATTAGTTTTAGCTTACTTACTACAAATAGAATGTCATATATCAAATCAGCAATTTCATGATTTGAATGATTTTGCATTGGTGGGTTTAAAATTTCAATTAAAGTAGAAGTGACACCATTTGTGGGTCGGGTAGAAAATCTCCTGACAATTTGTAATAGCCACGCTTTGGAGCAAAAATAAATTGTAAAATTAAATAAAAGAATAGAAAATAATCACATTTATTAGGTTTAAACTGTGATCATTATTAATCGAAGAAGTTGCTTGAATGTGAAGGCATCGGAGCCTTTTGTGAACGCGGTTGCTGCATCTTCCGGACACCCGCCAGGTTTCGGATCTCGGACCCAGTTGGACCTAGGATGGCGGTTTCACGGGCGAGCAAACCTTGGCCACCAGCCCACCCCCCGCATGGCCACTGGACTCGCTCTGTGCGGCGGATGCGATGTCCGACTGAGTTTGGCGGGTGATTGGAGTGGGTGCAGCAAAATGTTTGAATCTATTTTGTGTAGCACACAGACACACTGCAAGTTCCATGCGGGGTTTCATTTTGGCAGGGCCGTAACGCATAGACAAACGGCGCTTTCTCGTGTGACACAAACGCAAAAAATTGCACGTACATACATGCACGTGCAAAATGTCCATATTAAATGCCATATAAATAGACCCAACATGCAGTTCCATGCTAATACTGTACTGTACCATTTCTTGTACTAGAAAGCACGTGTGACATTACGAATACGTCAATTTCAAAACTAATCGAGTTCTGGGGAGGACCTCAGAATTCCTACTATAGGCAAATAGTGTAAAGCAGTCACAAAACAACCAGAATACAGATACGGCCAGTCGGCCACTTTAAGCACAAAACCCTTTTATTTAACTTCCACATTAAGGGTTTTGGTTGAGGGTGTGGCTGAGTGCCATATGAAAGTCTCCAAAATGGCTCTTCTCCATGCACACAATGATTTGAATTATTTTTTAATGATTAAATCATTATAAGTACATGCAATGCTCTACTTAAGACACATTTAACTATGATCTTGATTACATATTCCAAAATGTAGTGGCAGTCGTCTACAGTTACTATTTTTGTAATGAGGTTACTGTAATATGATTAAATGTAGTTCTGTTAGAACCTCGGGCTTTGGCTACCATACCCTGGCCATCAGACAGCGTCCCATGATGAAGACTTCTTCCTTGATGGCCAATCATCAACCTCAACTTCCAGAAGCGGACACGCTTGTATTTGTGTGTATGTCTGTGTGTGTGTGTCAGTGCACACTTGAACGTGCCTTGTGTGGGGTCACTCCTACTCTGCGCCATTACATTTCTCAGGGGCCCCCCTCCCACTAGCATGTAATATTACACTGAGATGTTCTGGTGGGGTCAGTAAACGTTGTAGTCAGGGTGCTTGACAGTACTATGTTCCACTAAACCAGGGCCATTCAACTGGCGGCCTGCGGGCCAAATCCGGCCCTCCAATCAATTTTTTTTCTGGCCCCCAGGGATTCACCAGAAGCACTAGAAATGTGTTGTTGAGGGTTGAGGCTAACTGAGTCTTTGTTATTTATCTCAACAGATGCACTATAAATGTGTTGTAGTTTAAGTGAGCTGCTGCTGTTTACCACTATTTGTGTGTTGTTGTTTCAGATGTTGCTTGTTACAAATGAGAAAGCACCATTGTTGCATAGAATTGTGTGAGTGCTCGTCGTCTAATGATAGTGATCTTGTGTAGTTGTGGAGCAGCTATTTATATGTGATTCAATCATTACTGGCGTTGACGTTTGGTATATAATCACTAGGCCACATGTTTAAATGTGCTGCCGACTGCCGTCGCTGACGTGTTTACATGTGATGCAATCTGATAGGGCCTGTTGGTACTAGCGTTGGACACACTGCCGGGGAAGTGGAGGAATGCGGCGTGACCTTGAAAATAAGATTGAAGACAAGACAGTGTCCGAATTACACTAGCATCCAGTGTTGCCTTCAGAGCAAAAACACATACTGCACCGTTTCTATCCACCTCTGAGAATCAAATCCAGCCCCTAATCTAACACACTGTTGGATTTATATATTGTCTTTTGTTTTACTTCAATACCATCAATAATGTTGACAAATTATAGCTGACCGCAATGTAAAAAAGAAAAGAAAAAAGAACTAAAACGTTAATTTTGGGCAACCACCTGTTCATAGTTCAAAATCATAACCTATGAACAATAAATGAACAAATTAATTTTACAAGGACTGAGCAGAAATTTGAACCAGTTCATGTTGAAAGTGAACTTGCTCAACACTGCAGGCATTTTTGTGGGGTCTTCAACATAGGATGGTGGACGGGAGGGGGAAGTTTCTGTAATCAGAATTAATGTGTACCGTGAAAAGGAAGGTAAATGGAAGGTAATGGTGCTTTACTTACTGAGTCACACATACTTATATGAACAAATCAAAGCAAACTTTATTTATATAGCACATTTTATGCAGAGCAATTCAAAGTGCTTCACAGCAACACAACAAAACAACAAAAAGGAATAATTGACCCACAACCTTCCTGACCCATTAAAAAGCAAGCATACACACCATAGCCATACACACACATGCAGGCAATGGATTTGTCAGTAAAATTATAGACATGGCTTGGCACCGAGGATATACAGCAAGAGGAAATACTGGATTTATGAATGCCGTTCATTCTGTCAAACCATGTACTATTAAATTACGTGCTTCATCTACATGACGGGAACAAGGTCTCCAAATATGGGGGATGGAACCGGAAGTGACGTTCCAAGTGCAAATTTAACCGGAATTTCCCCCCCTTCCCCCCAACTCTCGTAAGGATTGCTCACGCACTTGAACAGCGTGGCACTGAAATAGCACTAAGGTAACTCAGCGTTGGTGTTTATTTTATTTATTGGATAATTCCAAGCATAGCTATCTTTCTATAATTGAAAACAAAAACAACTAGAAGCACTGATTGCAAACCTATACCGTAGTGGTACAAAAAATAGTACTCTTAGTGCTAGCAGTATGTGTGGCAAACCATTATCAATGCAAGTGCTCCTAGAATAGTAGCCTGACGAGCCAGAAGCAATGCATCACACATCGCTAGATGTTTGTAATAGTTAGGAAGCTGACGCTGTTGGACCTAATCAAT
The DNA here is from genome assembly GCA_900302395.1 of Bregmaceros cantori. Classification (NCBI taxonomy): domain Eukaryota; kingdom Metazoa; phylum Chordata; class Actinopteri; order Gadiformes; family Bregmacerotidae; genus Bregmaceros; species Bregmaceros cantori. Next base: position 1,971 of record OMKY01213946.1, on the reverse strand, counting down.
TAGATTTTACATGGAAACGTCTCATTGGCCACCCCGTGCACTAACCAGGTAAGGAACTATCCATCCATCTGTAGGTGTTGGTGCTGTTGGTGATTGTTATAGATTAGCGTTGATGAAGACAGGGACGTGTGTGTGTGCTTGCCATGTGCACAGCTGTGAGAGACGCGGCCTCGCATGACTTCACTACGGACAACGGGGATTTTTCACCTGTTAATAGTAATGAAGTATGACTATTATGTTACTTATAGGCTACAGAAATGCACCAAAATAAATGGGTTGTTCCCATCCCACCCTGTGGGATGTTCTTGGAAACATTTAAAGTAACTAGTAATAATCATCAAACACCTGTTCCCTTGTTGATATCCTATCATCTAGTTTAGAGTAAATGTCCATTTGCCAAAGGTAAGCATTGCTGGCATAATCAGAGTTAAAGGGAATCTCCTGTGTTTTTATGACATCTTACCGGTTTTCAGGAAGTAATTGTTTATTCAACTTAAGAAGTTGGGCCACATTGCAAGGACTTGACCAATACACAAATCAGTGAAAATGAATACATGTGCCAGGGCTTCGTTGCGGAAGCAGGTCGTGTTGTTTTGTCACCAGGATAACTGAAAAAGTTGAGCACGGATCTGGATGAAATTTTGTAGAGTTGTTGGAAATGACTAAAGGAAGAAGTGAGTAAATTAATTCAAACTCGGTAGTAGGGCTGTGTGAAAAAATGTGTGGATCGATGTTCCCCCAGGCGATTTTAAGGCACTATTTTTCTTTTATGCACATCCGGTGCAGGACGCACTATAAAAAGCGAGTCCCGGGGCGCCTTTAAGGTAATGGCATTACGGGCACAGTTCGGCTCAGACGAAGAAGCCGTACGGACAAGAATATAGTGACTGACTTAATGAGGGAATTTTAGTATTCAATTATAATGATAGAGAAATCGATTAGAAGTGCGATCACTGTGATGAACGGGATAACGCGGTACCTGGCTTACAGGCGTGTGGTGCTTCATTGACGGAGGGTTAACCAGTCCAGTACCACATGTAAGATCGTTGTGTTGTTCCGAGTAATCTCCATGCTGTATGATAAGTGTGAACGAGTGGTAGCGTACTAGCGTTGTGTGTGTGTGTGGGTGTGTGAACATATAGACATGCGAGTGGTTTGCGTGCGCGCGTACCAAGTGTACCAAGTGGGCGATAATGGAGACCAGCGAGGGTAGTGGTGGGGTGAACAGTGAAGGCCCATTTTAGTATAACCAAGTGGCGGATAATGGAGACCAGCAAGTTTAGTGTTGGGGTGAACAGTGAAGGCCCATTTTAGCAGTACCAAGTGACCGATAATGGAGACCAGCAAATGTAGTGGTGGGGTGAACAGTGAAGACCGCTTTTAGCAGTATCAAGTGGCCGATAATGGAGACCAGCGAGGGTAGCGGTGGGGTGAACAGTGAAGGCCCATTTTAGCAGTACCAAGTGGCCGATAATGGAGACCAGCGAGGGTAGTGGTGGGGTGAACAGGGATGACAGATTTTAGCAGTACCAAGTGGCCGATAATGGAGACCAGCGAGGGTAGTGGTGGGGTGAACAGGGATGACAGATTTTAGCAGTACCAAGTGGCCGATATTGGAGACCAGCGAGGGTAGTGGAGGGGTGAACTGTGACGGCCCATTTTAGCAGTACAAAGTGGCCGATAATGGAGACCAGCGAGGGTCTTGTTGGGGTGAACAGCAAAGGCCCATTTTAGCAGTACCAAGTAGCTGATAATGGAGACCAGCGAGGGTAGTGTTGGGGTGAACAGTGAAGGCCCATTTTAGCAGTACCAAGTGGCCGATAATGGAGACCAGCGCGTGTCCGCCGGGCGTCTGTCTACACTGCAGCGTGGTGGCTCTGCCATCAAACACACACAGAGCATTGTGCACATGCCGAGGCAATGTGTCACGTCAGGTTGTCAGTAGTTTGTGCGAGACCACTCCCTCCCCCC
>OMKY01213945.1:0-10466 GCA_900302395.1 Bregmaceros cantori | reverse complement strand
GATAGTAGTACCTTGGATGTAATATCCGTCTCTCAGTCCTCCGAACTTCTCCTGCCCCGCGGTGTCCCACACATTGTACTTGATAGGACCTCTACTGGTGTGGAAGACCAGCGGGTGTACCTCCACTCCCAGTGTGGCTGCACAGGGAGGTAATAAAGAGTTTAACACAAGGAGGTCATTACGCCCAGCATGGCTGCACAGGGAGGTAATAAAGAGTTAAACACAAGGAGGTAATAAAGAGTTAAACACAAGGAGGTCATTAGGCCCAGCATGGCTGCACAGGGAGGTAATAAAGAGTTAAACACAAGGAGGTAATAAAGAGTTAAACACAAGGAGGTCATTAGGCCCAGCATGGCTACACAGGGAGGTAATAAAGAGTTAAACACACGGAGGTAATAAAGAGTTAAACACAAGGAGGTCATTAGGCCCAGCGTGGCTACATAAGAAGGTAATAAAGAGTTAAACACAAGGAGGTAATAAAGTTAAACACAAGGAGGTCATTAGGCCCAGCATGGCTACACAGGGAGGTAATAAATAGTTAAACACAAGGCTGTCATTACGCCCAGCATGGCTACATAAGAAGGTAATAAAGAGTGAAACACAAGGAGGTAATAAAGAGTTAAACACGAGGAGGTCATTAGGCCCAGCGTGGCTACACAGGGAGGTAATAGAGAGCCATCCCTTGCTATGGATATCCCAGACTGTGTTCCAATTTGTACTTTCTGAAGTGCACTCCCCTTCATACACTATGTACACTACACACTACATGAATAGTGCACATGATTGGTCTGTAGTCAGTTTGTCTTAGTTGGTTAACTAGCTCAAGCTGGCCTGTAGTCAGTTGGTCTTAGCTGGTCAAACTGCTCAAGCTGTTCTGTAGTCAGTTGGTCTTAGCTGGACAACTAGCTCAAGCTGGTCTGTAGTCAGTTGGTCTTAGTTCGTCAACTAGCTCAAGCTGGTCTGTAGTCAGTTGGTCTGGTCAACTAGCTCAAACTGGTCTGTAGTCAGGTTGTCTTAGCTGGTCAATGAGCTCACACTGGTCTGAGGCCAGCTAATTCTTAGCTGGTCACACTGATCTAAGCTAGCCTTTTTTTCAGGGGAGCTGTGTCTGACCTACAGAGTGAACACTCACCAACATATTTCTTCTCAAACTCTCCAGTCAGGTGTCGTTTCACAAATGTTGTCTTGCCCGTTCCTCCGTCTCCGACCAGCACCAGCTACGACACAGCAGGTGTCTTAAAACAGGTGCTACTGATTGGGTGATTGGGTGACAATGTGGAACAGGTCAAGGAGAGGTGTTTTTTCTGGCAGTGAAGTTGTTCTTTCAACATTTTCCCAACTTTGAAACACTAAATATATCACTGTAAATCACAGAGTTGTTGATGCATTTCTTACAAGGTCGTTTACTGGGGTTTCTGAAAGCGAAAACGCTTTTGTTCAAGTACCTGAAAATCAGGTGATTAAATGATTAGATGCTGTTGTTGTCGCTGAAACATTGACCCCGCCCTCCCCATTATTAGTCTTGTTGGCTTTGTTGGCATGTTTGTATGGAGTGTGTTTTCGTTTTTGGTGCATTGTGTTATAGCTGTAGTGTGCGGTGAGCAAAGGTGTCAGTAACTTAGTTAGAGTAACTAAGTTACATCACACACACCATGTTAAATCAATAAAAGAAAGATAAACCATGTAATGTACACAAAGCAAATAGACCTGACATTGGAACTTCAAAAATATGTCATGTTCCACTTAATAACTATTATATGATAAGTAAATAATAATAAGATACACTTCAGACTAAGTTTGTATTGTAATACAGCTTCATGTTTACAGTACAAGACACGTTATTGCCAATTTAATAGCTGATTAATATTTATGAAAATGTCCCTGAAATATAGTTAGTTTGGGGCATGCAACCCCTGAATTTGACCTAAGACGCCGTTTGGGATGTGGCCTCAAAGAAACTAACGCAGTCAAATGAGTTTCTTTGAGGCCACATCCCAAACAGCGGCTTGGGTCAAAGTCAGGGGTTGCACGTCCCAAACTAACTATATTTCAGGGACATCATGATGCAGTCAAATTAGTTACTCTTAGAATAAAGTAGTCAGTAATCTAACTTACTTTACTTAGTTACTACTTTTAAGATGGCCAGTCAATAATCGGTAGTTGATTTACTTTTTGGATCAGGGCTCCGAACCGGTTCAAGGAACGAAAACGAGAACCGAAAACGAACAGAATTTTATGGAATTTTACGAGAAGCGGAAAAGGAAACGAAAAAAGATTTCTTCAAATGTTCCGGAACATTATGAAATCCACAAAACCGGTTAAAAACTTCTTTTTTTTTCGTTCTCTATATATATTTGTCTGGAAGACTATTTTCCATCAATTTTCACTGTCAGTCATCAAGTCCCATGCATCTGGGGCTCCATCTTGTGGACAGACGAGGAAGTGAATGTAATGGCGTTTTAAACCTGGTTTTCACGTTAATACAGTTGCACTGAAGTTTGAAAGTCCACCAAATATATTTTGTATAAACTATATATAAACTTAACATTGCACACTATATACAACATTTTTGCGCTACGAACCGGTTCAGGACCGATATTTTGGTGGTGGAACGGTTCAGAGAACGAAAACATTAAACAAGGGCCTGCCTGAGCCGTTCAGAACGGAATGTTTTAAAAATTATTTTGTTTTCAAGCCCTGATTTGGATTACTTTTTAGAAGTAAATGGCAATGTTGGTAGTGTGTGTGTGTGTGTCTGTGTGTGTGTGTGTCATTGGAATCCACCACAAGCACGGATGAATTGTTCAGTCAGACATGAACTTTTGACGCTCATCACAGCGCGACAAATGCACTCTGCTCACTGAAACACCAAGGACAGAGTTTCCCCCGGACAACACACCCATCAAATGAAACGGCTTACCTTGAACTCTGGTGTTGGTGGTTGAGGGAATGTAGTCATGGTGTGGTCGAGTTCCTAAATGTCTGGGGAATAACAAGAGTTTATACAAAAACAGTGTTGTATAACCCCTGCTTTTAGCAGACCCTGCACAAGGCTTGGACCTTAGCTACCTTCTCTTCCCCTCTGTGCCTTTCTGTGGCGATCAGGTTTGAATAATGGTTAATTTTTAAAATATTTTTTAATGATATATTGTAGAGGTATGTGTGTTAAGGAATGACACAGCCTCTATCATAAAGCTCTTTATTCCAAGAGAGTCAAAACAGAATGGGAATGAACACTGAATACCCTCGTCTCTTCATCTGTTGGGATACAACAGATATTAAACGGAGATTATCATCGATTAATCAGTTGCAGCTCTACTTGTGTTCATGGAGGTATTACCGTATGCCTGTACCTGTCTATACCTGTCTGTACTGAATGTATGACATGAAAGCTCAAAGCCTACCTGCTTTCCGCAATACTTCTTCTTTCTTCTTGTTGTTTAACGGCGATCCTTCTTCTTCTTCTTTTTCGTGTTGTTTAACGGCGATCGACACTTGTCTGAGCAGGGAAATTAACGCCGGCTGCTGAGCAGCACAACTCTTTATATTCCGTCACAATCACCACCATTAAGCAGAGGCACATCAACTCAGGAGTGGTACACAGCCTATGACATCCTTCTTCTTAGGAGATCTGAAATAGCTCCTCTTATGAACTGACTATATGAGGTCACATTCACCCATCTCTTGTCTGTGCAGGTCAATGTCGCAATGTAGATGCTCAGCTTGTAATATGACATCACAGTCACTAACATGCTCTGTACCATGTAAGCAGAGGAATAATTTCAATAGTTTATATGAAGTCACACTTACCCATCTCTGTCAAGCACTATTACATTAAATTACATTACAATTAAACTCATCCACATTTGCCACAATTCAGGCACCAGTAGCAAGTAGTAGATAAGTAGTAGACAACACTACCAGCAAATAAGGGGGGCGTGTTAGCAGCCCGGCAGAGCAGTGAAGTCGACACAGGAAGAGATTCACTCGCAGACACACAGCTCGAGTGGCCGCCACAGAAGCAATGTTTATTGACATTGCTACAAGACAGCAGCTTTTATAGTCGCAAAATGTTTATGTAATATTGACAGAAATGTGGCAATATTTGTAATGACGCACTTCAGTGCGTGACTGGAACTATCGATTGTCCCTGAGAGCAGGTCACCCTAAACTTTCTGTCGCCACAGTCTGATCAACATGTTTTTCCAAAGTTTGCCAAAGTCCATGACATGACCTATCTAAGCAATATCAAAGACGTCATTCAGTGCATCATCACTTACAGCAATCAAGATTTTATTCATTCCAGACAGGAATATTTCTAAGACTTTATTCACATCAATATATCAATTCTCCATCAGTATCATGTAGTATAGTATGGAAGCAATGACTTTTCTTTGACTCCCTATGATATTGTAGCCTGGCGAGCCAGAACCAACGAATCGTCCATGAATCGCACGTCGCTAGACAGTACATTGGGTTTGGGCAAATCAGGCAGAGGACACACGGGCTGACAAATCGAATTATTCTAATTGAAACGTGGGCGGAGTTTGGTTGTCACACCTCCACACCACTTGTCCTACCTACTGCGCTGTGACTGGATAAGACAATTTGAATGAAACTTTTTTACAATTTTTTTGACCCTGGTTAATTAACCAGTCCCAATCGCTCTAATCGCGTGCAATGTGATTCATTGGTTCTGGCTTACCAAACTATAATGAATTGACTCCCAGTAAAATTTCTCTGGATCAAATAAAAGTGGCAGCCAACACAAGCATCATTCTAAAGATACTAATTTGTCTCTGGTCGTATAATGACATCAAACTATCGGCTAAATGCAACAACAGATACACAGCGACATCACAATACCTCCATATATATTGTCACGAGACAATCCATTATGATGTCACTGGTCCAGTGGTCTCCTTGTTTGTATTTATTTTGTTGAGCAAAAGGTATGCTGTGTCTCAAAAACTGCCGCGAATGACCTGCTTAGTCAAGTGACTATCGCCGTTAAACAAGAAGAAGAAGAAGAAATTGCCTGGGGGCAGAGTAGCCACAAAAATTACTTAAGTAAATGTATTGTTACCTCAGCAAAATATTTTGTGGAGTAAAAATTTACTCCACAAAAAAGTTACTTAACCCTTTGAGTGCCAAACAGTTTCATCTAAGAATTTTAGAATGATGTTTGAATGTCCACCAAATGTTTGGTACAAAATACATCTATGCACAATGGGTATAATAGATGAGCATCTCTTCTTTCTATGAAAAAAAAATAAATCTTGTTCTTTCCCCAATTTTAGAATTGCCTTTTAGTGTTGTTGACACTGGGAATGTTTTGTGTAAGACATCTACAGAAGTCCTATGCACACAAAGGGTTAAGTAACTTTCAGTAAAAAAATAGGACAAATTCTCTTTTCAAAATGTAGATTTAGAGAGAGAGCAAGAGACAGAGAAAGAGAGAGGAAGAGAGCGCCCGATAGAGAGAGACAGAGAGGGAGAGAGCGAGAGCACCTGAGAGGTAGAGAGAGAGACCAAAAGAGTGTCCGAGAGGGGGAAAGCGAAAGAGATAGAAAGAGCCAATATATGTGCCAACAGTTCTCAAGGGGTGTCACTAAAGGCCAAGTTAATGTAACGAGTAGCAAATTGCTGACCTCTCAGTAAAAAGCCTCAAATGTACTCAATTAAAAGTAGAAAGTAACTTGTGAAAAATGTACTCCAAAAGTAAAAAAGTACACAAGAAAATTGTAACCGAGTAAATGTAATGTGTTACTCTGGTCAGTGCACTGAAATATAGTGCACTATATTTCAGTGCACTGACATGAGATGGCTGCCTTTATTTGTATATTTCAAGGCAGATTATTAAATGGAATAGGTTGTGCGGACGAATTAAATACCCCAGAACATTTCCCCAAGTTCCCACCACCCATTTTAAATGGATGGTGTGTGCACGCTCCCACTGCAGGACAGTGTTGGGCAAGTTCAATTTCACCATGAACTAGTTCAGATTTCAGTTCAGTCCTTGTAAAATGAATTTGTTCCATTTATTGTTCATAGGTCAGCATTTTGAACTATGAACAGGTGGTTCCAAAATAAACGTTTTCGTTCTTTTTCGTTGTTTTTTTTTATATTGCTGTCTGCTATAATTTGTCAACATTATTGCCAGTGTTCAAGCAGAACAAAAGACAATATTTAACTGTTTTAACGTTGTGTTAGATTAGGGGCTGGGTTAGATTCTCAGAGGTGGATGGAAACGGTGCAGTTTGGAACATGCTCAGAAGGCATTTGAAATCTGATATGAAAAATTCAGAGCTAAAATAGAGCTCCTTTAGATAACCTCAAAGAAGAGTGTGTTCACAATTATACGTTCATTAAAGGGGTTCATAAACTCGTTCTTTGAACAAGTTCGGGTACAAGCCTGCTGAAGAGGCATCTTCAAAGAAATGTCCAAAACATTGCACAGTAGGGCTGCAACGATTAGTCGATTAATTAGTCGATTAATCGATGACTAATCTATAATGAAATGAATCGACAACTAATGCAATAATCGATGATCGCCAAGGAGCTGAATCATTGATATCGTCAGCTGTTTTTTTTTTTTTTGCTGACCCCACCACCTATTGGTCTACACAAATTTGATATTACTTAATAATTTCTGAAAATCCAAAACACGATTAATAATTATTCAACATTATTGTTTAAAAAGATTAATATCAAGAACACCATCAAAATATTAGCATGAACATTTGTTGTCATGAGTTTGTGCTACATTTTAACTAAATTGTTGTACATTTGTTGGCAATCGTGAACCAAAATTGAATACATTTCAAGTTGATGAGGTTAATTTCTGTGTCACCGTGAATATTTTAGGGATTTTTAAAAAGAGAAATATCTAACCGATTAGTCGATTAATCGCTTTAATAATCGGCAACTAATCGACTATTGAACTAATCGTTAGTTGCAGCCCAATTGCACAGTGACTGATACCGGAAGCCCTCATCATCTCCACACTTTCACCGGAGCTTCCCACCAAGCCCGCCTATAAAATACCATTTTGATGTAACAGAGAGAGAGAGAGAGAGAGAGAGCAGGGTTGGGGGTAATCAGAGAGAGACAGACAATGGACAGAGGGAGAGACAGAGACGTCCAGCGCATAGATCGGTCAGTGGTCAATAACGTATTATGTTCCCTGGGCCCTCTGACCTCAGCAGGCCGGGGGTCTATCAGACAGTGGGGCTGGCGACAGCACGGGTCACATAGAAAGTACTGTTCAAGGTGCACCATTCATACAAAGTGGATTAAAACTCCAGAGAACAGCGCTTGAAAATGAAATTATTTTTGAAAAGTTCAGTTCCGAATGGTTCAGGCAGGCCTATGTTTAACGTTTTCGCTCTCGGAACCGTTCCGCCACCAAAATATCGGCCGTGAACCGGTTCGGAATGCAAAAATTCTGTTCGTTCTTAAAGTTCCTTATATTGTGCAATGTTAAATTTAGATATAATTAATACAAAATATATTAGGTGGACTTTCAAACTTCATTGCAACTTCAAACCGGGTTTAAAACACCATTACATACACTTCCTCGTCTGTCCACAAGATGGAGCCCAGGTGCATGGAGCTTGATAAATGACAATGATAACAGTGAGTTAGACAGTGAGAGGAATAGTCTCCCAGACTAAGGAAATGTTCAAATATATAGAGAACAGAAAAAAAAATGCTTTTAACCGGTTTTGTAGCTTTTTTAATGTTTCGCTTCTGTTCCGGAACAGTTGAAGAAATATTTTTCAGTTTCCGTTTCCGCTCCTCATAAAATTCTGTAAAAACAATTCTGTAAAATTATTTTCGTTTTCGGTTTTAGTTTTCGTTCCTTGAACCGGTTTGGAGCCCTGCCAGAGAATGCACTTCACAACTGCTGAACGTTGGCGTTTTGGGGTCTGTTTGCATTCAGCGTTAGGGGTCATGGTGGGCTGTTTAAAATTGCATTCTGATTGTTTTGTGGTTGCGTGACAATATTTGCCCAGAGTGTCCGTTTTCTAATCCTCACAGTGTTTGGTTTGTTAGAGAATCCGAAATCCGAAAAACAATCTATACATGAACATACATCTAGTTTATGGAACATTCTGAATGTTTATGGAACATTCTATATTTCATTGACGTCATATATTAACAATATCACCCCCTACAGTATTAATTTATTTTAAGATTCCCCCTGGTGCAGGGACAACTGAGACAAGGCCCAGTCCTGATTCCGCGTCCGCAGGGGCTGTTGATACATCCAGGTAATTGCATGGGCCAACGCATGTAAACTGCGTCAAATTTATTTAACTAATGATGAAAACCTGATAATACAGCATACAATGTGGAAATATGGCTCACGCACTTATGTTCGTGTGCATCTGTCACTCAAAAAAGGGCCGGTTCGGGCATATGTGGTGGTCCTGCCAAAATCCACCATTGACCTTGTATATGAGTGTGTTTCATGCCTATGAAATAGATTTAATTTTCAGAACGTTTTCAGTGTGGATCGCATGGCAAGGGTGGCACGTTGGTGTTGCCAACTGTCCGCCTTCGAGCTCCCGGTATTGTGGGGTGGTGGAGAAGCGGCCTATAAAGCAGGTAAATGTAAATGTAGTTTATTTATAGAGCCCTTTCAACACCCCGAAGGTAGACCAAAGCGCTTTACATAAAATGAAAACAATTAAAAACGCACCATGTACACATATCATAGTGATACAAAACAGTGATAAGAACACAACAGTAAACAGTGTGCCGATAAAAAGAAAAGATGAAAAGATAAACAAATAAAATAATCAACCACTCTGGAAATAGTTACATATAATAAAAAGTAATCCGAAAACCAGTCTACTCCTCTTGCCCGATTTCTCTAGTCTCTATACTGCTTGCGTTGGCCCCTATGCACACATATTGTGGTGGCCACCCGCGGGCCACTCAGCGCGCATACTGTTGTCTCATTGTAATCATTTGCAGTGTGTTCAATGTTTAACTTAAATTGGTGCTCATTCATATTCCCCATCACTCTCAGTGTTTGATGGGGAAATGAGACAGCAGGCCCCGGCCAGACTCCTCGGGCTACGAGGGATAGAGAGAGAAAAAGGGAGAGAGATTATTTAAGTGATTGATCAATACAGAGAGAGAGAGGGAAGATAGACGGAGAGAGGTAAAACTATATGCTCTGTTACGGTGTGGGCTACGTTTGAATTAACATAATTTATGGACACAGAAACCACAGGAGAAGGAGGGTCAACACCCTATTTTAATGATAGTAAAATACCAAAACAAACACAGGCCAGGGGGCTAAAATAATAGTCCTCTTCTGAGAGACTACTCTTTTTCATTGAAGGTCAGAAATAGCTAAAAGTCTTGAGTAAAAAAAAAAAAAGATTTGCATTTATATAGCGCTTTTCTACCACTTGGCACTCAAAGAACGTTACAGTGACCTCTCAATCACACATTCATTCATCACACTGTGACATACTTGCTGACATGAATGGTGAGGGTATTGCATTACTGATTATAGAAATTGTACATATGTATATTGGGGCGGATTTGGGGGGCTCAGGAGGTGTACCACCTTTCTATGCATCACAGCCGCCTTAGGTTTAAGGGCAAAGGTACTTTATTTCGTCACACATACATACATGTACAGTGAAATTCATTCTCCGCATTTAACCCATCCCGGAGAAGCGGTGGGCAGCTGCGTGTGCAGCGCCTGGGGGCCAACTCCAGATACTGAGCCTGTGCCTTGGCCAGGGGCACTGAATGGAGCAGGTTAACTAGAACACGTTTTTGGTGGTGGGGGAAAGCGGTGTGCCCGGAGGAAATCTACACAGACACGGGGAGAACATGTGAACTCCACACAGAAAGGACCTCTCCGCGTTGGGATTCGAACCCAGGACCTTCTAGCTGAGAGGCAGCAATGCTAACCCCTGTGCCACCTAAATTCTGGATATAAGGGCCTTGCAGGACTGGACACCACTGAACCCTCAATCGTCACGTGTGGCTCCCAGGAAGTGCCTGGTAAGCACAGCCACCCCCGGTTAAACCACCTCAGCTAGTGGGCGAAACCATGTGACAAGGGTGATCCCCACAGCACGGTGGGTTACCCTTGGATGGGATCGTGCTAAGAAATAAAAGAGAGCCATTGCTAGGAGGGCTAGTTTGCTAAAGATCCGTTTTCAACAGAAGATGTAGAGAGAGAAAGACAACGATGGAAGTGAGAAAGAGACATGATCGATGAGAGGACAGAGAGAAGGAGAGATTATTGTGAGGTAAATGTAGAATGTTTTGGGAGGTTGAGGCCAAGCTATGTCCTAGCTATGATACAACTTTCTATTTTCTAACGAAAAGGAAGTATGTCAACAACATAACTGGAATTAACTTAAAATACAAAAGCCTCATGGAAGCTTAAAAATGTTAATAATATAAAACATGTATATCAATAATATTTT
>OMKY01213944.1:0-11503 GCA_900302395.1 Bregmaceros cantori | reverse complement strand
ATTGTTTGTGCTCGTTAACTTAATGCTGGAATTCAGCTAACAGGAGCAGTAGCTGTACTAGTATGCCAAAGGAGTTAGAACAATTGGTACACATATACTCATCATCCTCACATCTTCATCACTTGCAACCAATCACAATCCCTGGTTAGTCGTAGGCAATGCACAGCAGCCTCTACGAAACGAGATGGTGTGAAAGGAGGTTTGTTGATAGGAAGAAGGATGCGAGAGGGGAGGGGAGAGAGGGGAGGGGAGAGAGGGGAGGGGAGAGAGTATTGCAGTACATCAGGCGTTGACATCTACTGATAAACTAGTTGTGAAGAGAACGCTGTGCCGAGGCTTTAAAAGGAGTGGAGGAATTTGTGGCAGTGAAACACAGAAAGACCTTCTGTGATAACCAAGGCTGCGAACAAAAACGAAAACCGAAAACGAACAAAATTTTATGGAATTTTACGAGGAGCAGAAACGGAAACGAAAAAAAAGATTTCTTCATCTGTTCCGGAACAGAAATGGAACGTTATGAAATCCACAAAACTGTTTAAAAACGTTTTTTTTTGTTCTCTATATATTATAACATATCCTATTTCCGGTTTTGCATCCATCCAACTTTCACTGTCAGTCATCAAGCCCCATGGATCTGGGGCTCCATCTTGTGAAGCGAATGTAATGGCGTCTTACACCCAGTTTTCACGTTAATACAGTTGCAATGAAGTTTGAAAGTCCACCAAATATATTTCGTATAAACTATATCTAAACTTTACATTGCACAAAATTAGGAACTTTAAGAACGAACGAAATGTTTATGTTCCGAACCGGTATAAAATATATATGCATATAAAATCTACTTTTTGAATTGATTAGTTAATTACATTGTGTCATCGCCCCAGTCCAAAAACAAATGATCTAACCGATCTGAACACTGGAAGATGGATAGGTCCGGCTGGTGTGCAGTCCTCTACAAGCGGCGACAGTGGAGCGGTGTAGTTATTAATTAGTCAACAGTCATTTATTAACAGACTCTCTCCTGCAGCTGGAATGCCAGGGTAGATGCTTGGCAGTGGGCGGTGGGGGGTGTTGATGAATTGGACTGATAAGGACCAGTGCGAGGCTGCACAGAGCTCCTACAGACAGCCCCGCAGAGGTAGCCTAGGCCACCGGTATTCACACCGAGAGCCACGAGTGAACGAGATGGCCCCGGCGCCGTGGGTAAACTCAAACTCAAACTTTATTTGTATAGCACTTTTCATGCAGAGCAACACAAAGTGCTTTACAAACAAAAAAATCACAATCTCCTCTTTCCTTCAGTCCTCTGTTAAAGGAGTACTGTTAATCAACCAAAATGAATTAACATCAACAACAAATAATCCAAAGCAGTAGTTATTTCTTCAACTAGGCCGAGATTGTGTGAAAATTTCAATCTCCTCTGTTCTCCAGTCCTCCATTAAAGGAGTTGTTAACCAAACAAATCAACATTAACGAAAACTAATCAAAAACTGTAGGTCATTTTTTCAACTAGGCCGAGATTGAGACCGATTAAAAGTCTTGATCTTCTTTTCCTTCTTTCTTCTCTCTTCTTCCAGTCCTCCGTTAAAGGAGTTCTGTACCCAATCCCAAATTACTGTCCTTAACTGGGAAATCAAGGTTGAAAGGTAGTTAGGTAAATAGCTGCTATATTCCTTAAATCTAATTCTAAAGACATAATCACTTTTGTGGAGCGCCTTGAGGTAGCTTCGGCTGTGATTTTGGCGCTATATAAAAATCTGTTGAGTTGAGTTGAGTTTACAGAAACAGAACATCGAACAGGACAACGTTACCCACAGCCTCCCAACCCAGACGGTAACATCCTAGTTATAAGCCAGTTATAACATAAGCCAAGTTAAGACAACTGCTCCAAGCCAGCCCCATAGATAGTCTTGCGTGTGCTGTGGCTTGGATCACAGCACACGCAGCGCCGTGAGATCACTTCCCCTCACGGTCATATAATGCACGTTCGCTCGTCCCCGCTTTCTCATCCCCCTATCATACTAAATGCTGTCAATGAAATGAGAAAATTGATAACGTTAAAATGAAAACTAAAAAAAACATGTTCATTGCATTGTCATAGTTGTAATCATTTTCGTAATGTATCGCCTTGTTGAACTGGGTTTGAATTGAATCAATCTAACAATCATTTGAATTAATCAACATCATTTAGTAATTAAAATGAATGTAAAGTCTATTACCAAATATCACTCAATTGAAATTGGACTGCGCCACTCACATTCAACACCAGACTTACATTATTTGATTGTATTGTTAGTCATTTTGTTTGTGTATAAATTACGAAACAACTTGCTTTAACTGTATTACCTGCTATGCAATACATTTACATTTTGCACTATACAAAAAAACAAAGAGGGTGTATAGTTGCTGTCCTAAGCTTTTATATAAATATAATTCCAAAATGTAAGTCAAATCAAATCACGTCTTTCTTTATAACATGCCTGTGTTTCTGGACTACATTGCAGGCAAAATAGCCAGCAGCATGCAGCGAGAGGGCCCCAAAACGAGGTGGAAAGAACAAAGGAGGCGGGCGAGTCTGAAAGCCAAAACAATAATAGCTCTGAGGAAGAATTCTGGCGACAGATATACAAAATTATACGTCTATTGTGGTCTGTGGCCCGGCATCATTTCTGACTTTGTCAACACTATATGGTCATTGCATATGCAGCTGACGCAATGCCATGCTGGCTTCTTAAAAATATATCTTTTTAAAGAAAATGTGTTTTGGAGACTGGCCCCACGGAGCAGCCCCAAGCGCAGTCTTGTCTCTGTGGCTTAGATCACGGCACACGCAGGTCCGTGAGACCGCTTTCCCCTCACAGTCATATACTGCACATCCGCTCGTTCCCGCTCTCTCATCCCCATTTCACACCAACGCTGTCAATAAAATGAGAGAATGGTGCTTGTGCTGAAATAATAACTAAAACAAAAAAGAGAATGTTTCACATAAGTTATTGGGCAATTGTGAATTTATGTGTGTTCAAACCCAACATGTCCTAGTGTCTGAAATTGCTTCTGCAAGACAGTTAAAGTAGGTCCATAATATTCCAAGTTAATGGAAAGCCATAATGGAATAACATTATCACCACCATTTTTTTGGAGTAAACTCCATTTACCCATAATTATTGACAGGATTAGTGAGGAAAGGGGTTGAAGAGATCCGGGCTAGACAATGTTGTGAGGGGAGTAGAACTTGTGGCACTACAGACACTAATCTAACCACAGCGCCATTAATATGAATGGGGGCCGTCATTAGGTTCAGTGTCTTACACCACATTGCCATCGAGGACCCCTGGTCAAGCAAGTTTTAAGTCCTGGCTTGCACCATAATACTTAGCAATTCCAAGTCCAAAAAAAGGTTAATCATTAAATAAATCAATTAATCTACCGATATAAATGATACTCGAATAATGTATCAACTGAATTTTGCCATCTCTAGTAGGTTTGGGCAATATAACAAAAATATTGTATGTTTTGATATTTCAAAATATCGTCAGTACCATACACAATATCGGGATTATTGCCGGCCTTTTAAAGCTTGTGTACAACAAGTACAACTCTTGTCATTTTTTATAGGAGGCAACAGACAGTCGGGGAGTGATCATTTACTAGCCCACCAATACTGAATGATTTATATTTTATACATAATACAATACTAAACTAAACAAATATGTGCTGTTTATTGTCTTGAAAGAAGTTTCATTGTAGATTAATACAGCATTTTTTAACAAAAAAAAAAAAAAATCACAAATGTCCTTCTCAGGCAAATCATCGAGCACTGCTACCATCAAATAGCCTCCGAACCGGTTCAAGGAACAAAAACGAAAACCGGAAACGAACGGAAATTTATGGAATTTTATGAGGAGCGGAAACGGAATGTTCCGGAACAGAAACGGAACATTATTAAATTCACAAAACCGGTTAAAAACGTTTTTTCTGTTCTCTATAGATTTGGACATTTCCTATGTCTCGGAGACCATTTCTGGTCTTGCATCCATTCAATTTTCACTGTCAAGTCATCAAGCCCCATGCATCTGCGGCACCATCTTGTGGACAGACGAGGAAGCAAATGTAATGGCGTTAATACAGTTACACTGAAGTTTAAATGTCCACCAAATATATTTTGTATAAACTACATCTAAACTCAACATTGCACAATATAAGGAACTTTAAGAACGAACAAAATGTTTGTGTTCCGAACCGGTTCAGGACCGATATTTTGGTGGTGGAGCGGTTTCGAGAACGAAAACGTTAAACAGAGACCTTCCTGAGCCGTTCGGAACGGAACGTTTGAGAAAGAATTCCGTTTTCAAGCCCTGCTCCGAATACAGTTCAATTCACAATAACGTGATAGGAAGATGTGGATATCGCCCAATCCTAATCCCTGGCTCTTAAAAATGTAGAACTGTAGCTAAGTATCATAGTATCTATTGACCCTCTTGGCCTGGTCAGCATTCCTGCAGTTTCACACGCTGCTTTAGAGTGGGGGGGGGGGCGTTCAAATCCTCACTCCTACTGCCTCACCCACTTCCTGTCAGAGCTCAACCGCTAACCCACCTCTCCCCTCACAACACTTTTATCCCTAGACCCCTATTGTATGCCTGTGACCACACACGCACACACACACACACACGTACACAGACACGGTTTGTTGCAATGGGAACAGGGCTTTGGATGGGAACTACTGTGGGTTCCCCCTGAATTTGACCGTTGGGTTACGGTAACACAGGACTTCAGAAAGTTCGGACGGTAAAGAAGTGAAATGAAATAGGGCAGCAACGATTAGTCGATTCATCGTTGACTAATCGATTATAAAATTAATCGGCAACTTATTTAATAATCGATAATCGGCAAGAAATGTAATCACTGTTATTGTCAGCACTTTTGTGCTTACAACACCCCCTTTTGGGCCACGCAAATTTGAAATGAAGTATGAATATGAAGAAAACGATCTTAATTGTTGGCACATTTGCTGTTTAAGAAGACCAAAGTTGACTATATTTCAAGTTGAAAGTTGAAATTAATCTCTTGTCATAGTTGGTTTTTGAGAATATTTTGGGTATTTTTCTGAGGAAAAATATCCTACCGATACCTAAAATGAAACATGTTACTCAAGTAGAGTTCTGCTGATAACATAGTTCTTTTGCTGATACCGACACCTCAGATCTCAGTTCAATGTCAATACTGGACCAGCGTTAAGTTTTTTTTTTGCCGACATGCTGGTAGTACTGCTAGCAGTGTACAGCTTTTACAGTAAACTGGGAGATTTAATATGAACACACTTTTTCTCGTGACTATGGTGACCTCATTTGGAATGAAGTACAGAAAACTCAATCCAAGGCAAAGGATTAATACATATATTGCATGAATTAGAATTTTCAGAAAATTGTATTAAAATCGCAGCAACCGTAAAGTGTTACATTAGTACAGCAACAATGTATCACAATAATCCTGCAATTACAAAATCCAATTTCATGATTTCCATATTTTAAAAAAATAATATTTCACTGTGCGTTGACTCTTGAGCATGCAAAGCATACACTTTGTAGTAATGGGTAGTTTTGGGAACAGAGATTTGGTGTGAGGTCACTGAATATTTCCCTACAAACACACCCATGTGTCCAAACAAACACACCTAGCAATCATGTTGTGTTTTGTGGATAACGTTCAAGTGCCACTAGAGTTGGATGAAATGTTTTCATAGTGTTTTGGTCCATTTGACACATCAAGTCTTGCATGTGCATATTGCCAGAAGCCGTCATAAGATGTCAGTCTCAAAGTGGAAAAAGGCTGCAAACAGACTTCATGTTTGATCGAGAGGGTTTGTTTGAATGTGTATCCATAATAAACCATTGAAATTAGGGATGCAATTAAGATTATTTTGATCAGCCATTTTTACTGAAAATTATGTTCACTTTTCTCCTAAAAATGTAAACTTGAAACTAGGGGTGCACCGATCACGTTTTTTTGCTCCCGATCCGATCCCGATCTCCAATACCGAGTCCCGATATAGAGTTCTGAACTTCTGATCCGGCAAAAATTGATAGTACCCAAACTATTTGGCACAATTGTCAATTTCAATAACAGTCAAAGTAAATAAACAGTCATTTGGCTCCCCGACTCATTTACTGATTCTGATCAGGACAAAATCACGAATACCGATCCTTGGAAAAAAGTCTGATTGGCCCCCGATCACCGATCTGAGAATCGGATCGGTGCACCTCTACTTGAAACATTATTAATATTGCAAACGTCTTGATGATATAGTGCTAGTTAGTGCAGGCTCACGCAGGTTGGGCACTAATATTTGCATTTTACCATGAGCACAGAAGAGCCTTCTGTGCTTAGAACATATTGGGTTTTTCACCCAAGCTTACTGATTATCGTTATTATATTGTGTTGAGTTGCTGTGGGGCTAACCATATCCAAAAGAATGGGCGAGCCCATGATGCTGGGAATGGTAACTGGCATTGGGAAAAACATATATTCAAGCAGATTAATCAGTTATCAAATTAGTTGGTGATTAATTCAATAAATCGACGATCATCAATTAATCGAATAATCTCAAGCAGAGGTAATTGAAACAATAGTATATGTGCATGCCTGGCTGATATATTTGATATATTATCTATCAATGAGGTCTTTTGCCATATCATACACCAATACGATGTTGGCTTGAGATTAAAGAAGTTCAGATGTTTCTTTAATATGCGTTAACATAAGTGAAAAAAGTCTTTAAGACACTAGCTAAAGCAGTGGTCACTGTGACTACAATTCAAACCCATTTCATAAAATCATACCCGTGTTACTATTATTTCTAGGTTTGTTTTCATTTCAGCCCAAAAACTTTAACAACTACATTACAGTACCGGTTGCATACTGGTTATCAGCATTCGCCACCACTCCAACTCTTAAAATCAGTTGTCAGCATCCGACCAAAACAATTGATATCAGTGGGTGAGTAGTATTATTGTATGTAAAGTCAGAGCGTCTCCTTGTGCACCTCCTCCAACTTCCTTTCGCGGCTTGTTTTTCTAAAAAAGTAGGAAGGGCATCCTCTTGGACCTTATCTGTTCCTCTGGTGGAACATGTGACCTTCGCACTCTGACCTCCACCGCGTCGCCACATAGAACGCTCCAGTTTAATGTTGTGCGGGAGAGAGAAAGAGAGCGAGAGAGAGAGCAAGAGAGAGAAAACAACCTTGCGACGGTGCCAGCCGGCTCGAGGCGCGTGGCAGGAATGCGTGTAAGCTAGAGCTGGAGAGGTACGGCCGAAAATAGATGTCACCGTACTGATACCAGGAAAAATGTTAAACACTGAAGAATTTTAGAGTTGGTTTTTTTGGCCTGTATACCTGTCTCCACCAGTCAGCCTGGTAATGTGCTTATCTACGTTCACATGCCCGTCATGTGACTACACCTCATTTCGCATTTCATCGTCTTTTTATATATGCTGCCCGCTAGTGGCCAATGTTAGTAAATAATTTTGTATAGGCTTTATCTACAATGAACGAAGATTGAGCTACACAATGGTGTTTTTTTAATACCCTTTTTAAAGATGCAAAAATAAATAATGATACCAGGGTGAACAGCACGGTATACTGGAATAAGGATTTTTGTCCATATTCTCTGTGTTGCAAAAGGTCCTCCAAATATTCTGCACAAAACACACCTTTCACTATGTATATTATAAAAATACCTCTACTTTCTATAAAGAATTGTGTTTAGAATCTTAGAAATGCCATTGGTGTTGCAATAATGCAATGTTTTTTTTGTATCAGTCCTACGCACTCACGTGTCATCAACAGTTAATAAACAGCTCCATATTTTCCATTGGTTCCCTTACATTACACACACACACACACACACACATGCATACAATTCCATGGTCTCTCTCATGGGTTGGCCCACAGTACCATTTCACCCTGTTGACCCTTCACCCTCAAATGGAAGCGGGCGTAGCTTAGCTTAACAGTCCATTCCCATCTACGTCAATGCTGAGTATACTCAAATCCCTACCATTCCTGAACACCGAGCACACCCAAACGTCAACTTCCAGAGAACCCACTGCAGCCGGGAACACCTACCAAGCCGGATACCCACTGTGCCTCAAGGCCGAGAGCCCGCATGTTAGTGCTCTCCTGTCTCTTCATCTCAAGGCCTACCACCCCCATCTCTTTCTCTTTCTCTCCACGCCCAACGAGAAAGACATGTTGATGCAGTTCAAGAACGACGGCGTTGGGACGGCAACACAAAACCGCGTGTGTTGTGTGCACATGTGCGTGCTTGGTGCATGTGTGGAACAAAAATAAAACAGGAAAAGTAGTGTGGCTGTTATCTCACAGAAAAAAAAAAGAAACACACACGCAGACAGGGGAAGCCCAAATGAAAACACGCTGAAGGACATATCAGATATTTGTTCGTCAGGGAAAAAAAGGGACAACAAAGAAACTATGTCTTCTAGTCCCTCCATGGAAATGCTGTGGTGCGGCTTGCCAACAAACACAACAGACCAGGCAGATACTGGCTAGTAGGGCCGTACGATTTTCCCCAAAAATAAAAATCCCGATTTGTGTCTTCGAAATCTCGATTTTGCGATTCGTTTCAGATTCGTTTAAAAAAAAAAGCGAAATATATCAAAACTAGAAGTTTCATTTTTTTTTTATTTCAAATCGTGTCAATTTTTGGAATTAAGTAGAGACACCTCACCCTTTGGCTTAGGGTTAATACAATTATCAATTTGTATACATTTTTTTCACCCATGTAACTTGAAACCAGACCAGCAAAATCATTAGCAGTGTTAAAAAGGAAATCACTTTTTCAAAAGTCCTAATCGTTAGCAAAGCCATAAGAGTTTGATAAAACCATCATCACCTTTTTGTTAGTTTTGCAGATCCATACAATAATAATTTCTGAAAGAACAAAATATTAAAATGGACGTCATTAAAAATATGAATTCATTAAATATATAAAACTACGTTTAACTATATCAAATTAATAAAGTGAATTTCCAAAAAAAAAGTTATAATATTAGCTTTGATCAAAACATGCGTTAATAGGGCTTAATTATGGTAACATCAACTACTGAGACATGTAGCATGAGACAGATGAAGCATATTATTTAAAAATAAATGACTGGCTGGAACAATATTGCATCTATCTAATGAAATACTTTTATTTGATTAATTTATCTATTCATTTTTAACCTTTAGCATTTATTCAATAAACATTTTTAAAACCAGGCAGACCACAGGCCTCAGGTTTGACACAGATATCCCTCGAGCTACTCGAGATAATGCTTTGTACAATGTAATTTGAACATTGTGAGTGAATTTTACAGAATGATTTTGTTGCATGACTTGTAGGTCCGAAACAATTACTTGATTAATTATGATTACTCAACTAAAAAATATGCAATTATAAAATTGTTGCAACTCTTTCACAACTACAGATTCTGGGAACAACTGCGTTCCATAACTATCCTCATTACAAACATGCCATTGGTATGCATTTTTCTTTTTTTTATTAGCATCTCTTTTGAGAAAATAAATAAATAAAGCAAACCATTTAAAACAATGATCATTGTCTTAGCAAAATATGTTTTATCCAATTAAACTTTTGGGAGAAAACTATTTGATAGCATAGTGTCTTAGCTGTTCTGCCCCAGAGACCTGGGAATTACATGTCCGCCTGCCCGTTGCTTTGTCGCAACCCTCCTCAGAAAACACTACTTCACCAAACCTGTTTTTTTTACTGTGATACCGGTAAACAACCTCCGCAATGTCAGTGAATCACGCCGAGTGTGCGCGTGCTAGCGCCCTCGCAGCTGTGCTAGCGCGCAACATTACCCCCAGGACTCCACTAAACACAGCGTCTTTTGATATATTCACAGTTCACGCCCACACACACACTCAGACGACGACAGGATATTGCTTGGAGACAACAAAGGAGGTTGTGGAGTAGTCGCATGGAGGCCAGGCAAGTCTCGACAGGCAGCGGAGGTACTATAGGCTGTAGGCACCGCAGCAGACACCCAGAAGACACACTGTCCCATTTCGCCCCCCCCCCTTCCGAACTCTGATGAACTGTGGTCGTAAAGGACAGGCCAAAAACAGGAGACTAGAAGATGCAAAAGGGTGCAGCCCTCTGCCAGTGCAGCTCAAGAGTGTGCCCCGAAAACAGCAGACAAAGTGCTGGCTCTGTGGCACAGTCGGTAAGACGCCCGCATCTAGCAGATATATGGTGGCTGTGACTTAGTTCATAGGCACGAGCACCGTTAGCCTGGTGAGCCAGAACCAACAAATTGTCCATGCATCGCACGCAATTAGAATGATCATTGTGTCTAGTAAAACCGGGGTCGAAAAACGTGTTTAAAAAATGTCACAATTGTTTTATCCAGTCACAGCGCAATAGGTGGTACAAGTGGCGTGGAGGTGTGACAACCAAACTTCGCCCACGTCTCGCGCCGCCTCCCCCCTATCCCCCCCATCTCTCTCGTCCCACTTTCACACTAGCCCCATCAATAAAAGAAAATGGGAAAATGCTGCTTACACCGAGAAAAAATATGGTGTCAAATTGCGCTAAAGTTATTTAACATTTGATGAGAATGTTATAAAACTGTAAAGCTGTGAATTTGATTTAGTCTATATGCAAACTCACAGTCACTGTATAGCTAAAACATAGTCTCAAAAAAACAAAAAAAACGAGAGAGAGAGAGAGATATGAGAAAGTATATTGTGAAAACATCTTCGCCATATTGCCCAGCCCTAAGATATATATATAGACTCACACACGCCAACATTCTCATCCCCACAAATGATAGGAATACTAGTAAGAGGCGTTCATTCTCGATAAGCCACTATATCACCAGCACACCTGGCAACCGGCAGACCGGCAAGGCAGACGTCGGCAGCGGAGCGTGGGAAGGCAGGCGTCGCTTCTCAATGATCAAAAGCCTACGTATTTTCTGTACGGGTGCCCGTTCTTCTTACATTCATGTTTTTCTTGGGTAAACAAAGTCTACTAACGAATCTAGTGCATCGCAGCAAGTCAGATTTGCGTCATATTTACTATTCAAAGTGTTTGAACTTTCCCACGTGGACAACTTTGCGTTTTTGCTTTGTTGAAATTCTTCCAGCGAAAACTTTCTGACAGGATAAGCCACCCAGGAGGTTTTATCAAATTACTTGCTTAATATTTTGTTTTCTAAAAATTTGACAGGCGCAGCCCCCAAGTGTGATAGCAAGGCATTGAATAAAACTTGCAGAACTTCCCACAACAACAGGAGAAGTTTGGCGTACCACAAGGGGTTCTAGTAGACTTCTATGTGGCCGTTATCCACTCAATTTTCTGCTCGTCCATCACAGTCAGGTTGGTTCGACGTCTGCCACTAGATATGACAGACTTGGGCAGTGGGTTGTCAAAAAAGAAATCTATCTATCTATCTATCTATCTCTCTCTATAAT
>OMKY01213940.1:0-12835 GCA_900302395.1 Bregmaceros cantori | reverse complement strand
CCCCCATGCAAGTGTGTCATACACTGGGGCTGCAATTCTACTTTCTCCTTTGTCGTTGATCCGTCTATTGTATGTGGTTCAGGGCTCGGCCCATTATTCAAGCTATTGTGATTATTTCACTACAAAATATAGTTGTCTACCTAAGCCTTGATAAAGCCCTTTGTTTGATAGCTACTACTACTACTGCTACCACTACTACAACGCCTTTCTTTTTTTTTTCAAATAATTATATTTATTACAAAATGAAGTTGCTTCGCACAAATGCTATTATTATCCTTATTATTGTTCTATTTTTCTATATTTTCCCTTTTTGAGGAAAATAATGAATTTACAATTATATGAAAACGTATTTAAATATGTTGCTCATCCAGGAAATGTAACAAATTGGGTACTTAACTATTGATGTCCAATAGCTGCAGCTTGCCATTTTGGTATTGGCATTGAAGTATTAGCATTTATTCTATTGTTTGTGTTGCTGTGAGACCCAACAGCGTTCAGGCTCCAAGAGAATAGACAGGGCCATGATGCTGGGAATGGCGACCGGCATTGGGAGCGACATATATTAAACATGTTTAAGCGCGGGCTGGCTCTGTGGTGCAGTTGATTAGACTGCTTCATCCAGCCCCATACACTCGTGTGCCTATGGCTTGCTCCCACAGCACGCACACAGCTTTCATGAGATCAGTATGATGCAGGTCTGCTGCCTGTCAATAAAAATGAAAAATGGTGCTTGCGCCTAAAAAATAACTTGAAAAACCTAAACATATAGGGTCCGCATTGGCCGAGTGGTTATGGACACCGCACCTAACGCGACCCCATTCATGTGAGTGGCGCTGTGTCTACCGCAGTGTCGCGAGTTGGACTACGCTGTCTGCAATGTCTACCCCCGATCTCTTCAACCCAGTTTCCGACTAATCCTATCCAATAAAGGTGGGAAAAAGGCGCTGACGCGGGAAAAAAATAACTTAATTTTTTTTTTAAAACCTAAACATGTTTGACCGGAGAACGGATCAAACAATAAAAGTAATTGCTGATGATTTTATCAAAATGGGCAACCAATCAATCATCGATTGTCGCTGATTAACAGAGAGATTTGAGAAAGCGAATCCGTCCGGAATGTGCAGACACCAAAGTTATCTATAGTGGATATTACAAAGGGTAAGCGTCCTACTGAGTCAGACAGAAGTAGGGGCTATGTATCCACAAGGTAATAATCATTGACATTTCTCTCAGCATCTTCACGATGCTGCTGCATGGACGTGCGGCGCACTAGAGGGAATTGCACCGCATGTAGAGTCAATACAGCGATGCCTCACGGAGAACGTTGGGAAAAACCACTTTGCCGGCGTGCAGCCCATCTTTAATCTTACTATTAGCGTGCGGGAGAAAAATCACACATGTTCAGCAGAATTTAACCTTAAGGGGGCTCGCAAAAACACCAGGGGAAGACGGGGGGAAATGTAGTTTAGCATCTATTAGGACTGCAAAACGTTCTCTCTCCGCACCAAACGGCGCTTCTTATGGGGTTTGTTGTGCCCTGTTAGAGAGGAGAATTGTTTTTAAGCAAGGACTTTATTGCAAAGCCATAGGATTTGGGAGGCACAACGTGGAGACGTGCACTTTATGATGTGCCCATCGGCTCCCAAGTCGAGCGGGAGAGAAGCACTTTGTCAGCGCTTGTGCCTCTTTACTCTATATGCAGCGGACCAGGCCGACAGGCCATCCATCAGCCGGCAGAACGTGTCATTGAGTAAAGCGTGGCAGCCCAGTGTCGCAGGGGTCCGCGTTGTTTTTTTAACGACCGTTTTGCAGACGACAAAAACAAAACAAGAATATCTAGCGTTTTCTCCCTCGCCGACTAGTTTTATTGGACTTTCCCTAATGACAAACGCGTGCAGTCAGTCAGCCAAGCACATCATTGTGGAACAAATGTCTTTTTTATTTATTTTGTTCGCAAACAGTGTGGATAATAACGGACGGCACCGTGGTGCAGCGACTAGCACTGCTGCCTCCACACCCAGAAGGTCCGGGGTTCGAATCCCGGTCCTACCCAGGTCCTTTCTGTGCAGAGTTTTCTGAGGCTTCCTCCGGGTGCTCTGATTTCTCCCAACACCAAAAATGGTTGAATCCTCCAATCATTGCCTCTGGCCAAGGCACTGGCTCAGAATCTGGAGTTGGCCCCCGGGGGTAGCACCACTGCTCACCGCTCCTCAGGGAGGGTTTAAATGCTGGGGATGAATGAGATTCATAGATGTTTTCATGCTGTTGTTTGGGTTGCCTACGTGTGCTTGTTTTTCCTTCCACTAATGCCTAGTGAGTTTTGTTAGGCTGATTTCAGAACTTTTTTTGTGTGCTCTTATTGTGGGCTTGAGTGGCATCTGTTTGCAGTGTTATTTTATTTATATGTGATCTGTTTGTGATCATTATTATCCAGCACATGATGTGGTTTTGGAATGTTACGATTGCATTACACAGATTTGTTGTCCAATTTAGGCATTGAAGGCTGTATAAGACAGGCAGTATGTAAGTGTTGGCCTAGTTCTATTCTAGTTTTACATCTGCGGCACCTTCATTTGAGGCTGACAACTTATGGCAAGAGTTAAATTGTAATTCAGTTACATTCCCAGCTATATCGTTTGAAAAGGTAATGTCTTGGGAGTGGTAATTCCCTGCTATCCTAAAGCACATCATACATTTTCTTTTTGAACCAAATAGATTTTGGAGAAAGTGTGTGTTTGGACCTACTTCTCCTGTGTGCTTCTTGAGAACTGGCCTCGGGCAGTGCAAACTGTACACTGTCTAATGTCACATCTTGTCCACTGCCCGTACCTCTGGTACATCGCTGAACCAATCCTGTCCCTGCTCTTCCCCAGAACCACCCCTGAGCTATCGCCTTGATCTCCCCGAACAACCAAGAATGGCAGCCGCAGCATCTTGTCATATTTCACCGGTCAAACCCGTCCAATGTGTTTGTCTCAGCAATAGGCTAATGAACATTTCTATCGCTGGCGAGCGGGCAGCCGCAGTAACTGCACTGCCGATAACAACCACGTTGTCGTCCACTGCTGTGAAATGTCAGGAGGAGGGGGGGAAGGGGTGACTCGGGCTGGGGGGGTCTCTGCAGACGGCCATTGTCATGGTGCTTCATTGCCTTGGCATTTTGCTCCCCCCCTTATCCCCCTACACTCGCCCCATGTGAAATCTCTGTAGATTTTCCCCATCACCCAACCCACTTAAAATATACGAGGCACGTAACTGGACGTGGCCCGGTACAAAATTACCCTTTTTTTTGTTAAGTGCACATTAAACCTCCCGAATCAGCCTGTTGTTACCTTGCATTCCGTTACTGCTCGCGTGTCTAATATAATCGCCCCCTTTTTCCCCCCACCCATGGCGAAACTGCCCAGCCACCGAGCTGAATGTCTCAACTAATTAGGGAGTCTGGAGAGAAGCTCTGAACACCCATTGTTTTGAAATGATGGCTAGCAAGTTTTTATATTTCTGTGTACATGTGTGGCAGCGGTTCACTGCTGGTACACTGCAGAACATTGTGGTGGTATTTACCCCTGCAGTCGGGCTATAAAATACTAATTAAGCCCTATTAACAAGCTAATGGTCTCTGACTTCTAATTATGTGAGGTAAAGCCGGGTTCCATATGAATAGACTAATTGTTAAGTAATCTCTTGGAAACATGAAACTTGTTTTTTAGGCATTGGAAACAATTTGACACCGTTTTTATTTGCCACTTTATGCACAGCCGAGCGTCTATAGGGAATTGTGTGTTGCAGTGTGTCAGGTTTTTATGTGTTCGTTCATTTCCTGATGTTTTAACAAAACAAATCCCACAGACTCACCTTTCTTTGTTTTTCCAAAGTAATCCAAGATTCCACCATTTCAGGTACTTCCTTGTGAAGAAAAAATATTGGGCCGTCGAAGACAACTAAATGTTTCAATAATTGGCAACTACTCCAACTAGCCATTGTGATGCAGTAATATGTTCTCTTATGTCTTGCAAGGGCATGCTGTTGTGGGCAAAGATAGGGGTGCAACAATTAATCGATTATTAAATTAATCGTTAACTAATCGATTAATTGCCAAGTAGTTGAATCATTGTTGTTGTTAGCAGTTTTTTGCTGACACCACCATCTACTGGTCTACACAAATTTGATATTACTTGAACATTTCTGAAAATCTAAAATCTATTTTAAAATTCAATTTAAAGTCTAAGTAAAATTAGCCGTATTATTAACTTAATTGTTGTACATTTGTTTGCTAACATGAACCGAAATTGACTACATTTCAAGTTGACAAGATTAATTTATTTGTGACTGTCAAAAGTTGAAATATGTAACCGATTAATTGACTAATCGTTTCAATAATCGACTATTAAAATAATAATTAGTTGCAGCCCTAGACAATGATGCGAGTCACAGGATCAAAGGAAAGACCAAAGCACATAAATCAAGGTGACTGAAACCATTTTTATTATAACTAAGTATATTTTTAAAAAACGAGAGAGAAAGAGACACAGTGAAGCTTCAAAGTTGCCGCAAACCTGCACTGCATAAAAAGTGAAAGTATAACTGAAACAAGAACAGTGGCACTAGCCTGATTCTGGTGCGAATCCTGCACATTTGTAATAATGAAATACAGAGTCCCGAGTTTGTCCGGCCACATCAAAGTCAAGCAAGCAAGCGTTTGTTGCTTTTTAGAGCAGCGAAAACCAACAGGAAAAAGACAAGCGGGAATGTTGAGGGCTCATGTAATCTGCTCTCTTTTTTATTATGCTGCTGGCTTTTGGTTCCCTCTACAATCTTGCGCTTTCGGCTTATTGATAAGCCAGATATATCCCAAATCGCAGAGAATAGTAACCGGGATGTATCGTTTGATGTTCATCTGCAATCTAGTAGTAGGTAGTAGTAGGTAACCAACAAAAAAAAGCTCTTTTAAGATAATGTGTCGGTCTCATTACAAACTTCAATACTGGCCATCTTGTTTAACGAACACGAATAATGGTTATATTAAGTGTTTTCAATTAGTTACGATAATACCTTCTATCCTAGTAACATTTGGGACGGGTATGGGGAAGGAGGGCTTAAGATGATCAGAATTTGGGTGTCGCCCAAACCCCTCCTGCCATCTGTACAAAGTGTTTGCTGTTTCTCGAAGCAGCACATATGGTGTTTGCCTCGGCGTTGCTTTGGCAGAAGAGCAGTTTCTCTCTTAATTCATCAACTATTCATGAATGTTGCGGGCACAGTTCAGCCCAGACAGCCTTCCTGAAAAGGAACTCTTGGCAACGAACTGTCCTTTCACGCCAGTCCACTATTGGAAGCGAGAGGCTTTTTGAGAGGGCCTATTAAACTTCCAGCAGACAGACTGACGCTATCTGCTAAGGCAGTTAATGCATATGAGGCCGTTACTTGTAATTTGAATGAATGTGGCAGGTCGGAGAGTGGAGCTAAAATGACATGATGTATATACTACATGCCTGTCAATGGATTCTAGTGGTTCTGTGAATGTTTAAGTGTATTGCATTTTCTGTATTGTTTGCATTAGACATACATTCTTTTACTATCAGTATATCGGCTGCTGAACACATTTTCTATGTGTGCGTAAAATATAACAAAACAAACATTAAGCATAGTATGCATAATGCATAAACAACTTCAAAGAGCTGCCGGAACAAACTTTGATATACAAATAGGATTTTAATTAAAAATAGATTACACAAATCAGACATGCCAAATTATAATTTGAGTAGTTTAATACAACTCCCTCTCCCATCTTCCCCTATCTCTCGCTACACACACACAAAATGCCTTCTAGTTGTTAACCCTACCAGTGCCAAATACGCATTATGTTTTTTTTTTTCAATAGTGTAGTTGTTGCACACAAAAAAGATGCAGGTGCACTACTGCTTGTGTCCGCCCGGTGGCGCCATGCACCGACTGTCAGGCCGAGTCAGGCTGTGTATAGCTGCAGCGTATACCACCACCTGGCAGACAAAGTCGGTACTGCGCCTGCATTTTGTCATAATTTTGTCAGACATCAGCATTTCTTTTCTCCATATTCTGGAGACCATACTAAAGAATGGAAACAGGTAGAAACAAAAGAAAGAAGAAAAGTTTAATTTTGGTTTGTATGCTGTTCACAATAACAGACCTTTTTATGGATCTTGAAACAACGCCCACATGTTGACAAAACTGGATGTGCTGAATTTGAAAATGGCTGGCAGTGAATGAGTTAAACAGAGGCACTGCCGACATGACTCTATGTATTGTTAATTGAATTCTACAGCTTCATATCTCAAGTTCCTCTAATGGAGACCAAGCAAGGAAGCAAACTTGGGAGAGGGGGGATTTGGCAAGAGCTTTTATCTAGCTTCCACTATGGAGTACTGTACAAGAGCTTTTATCTAGCTTCCACTATGGAGTACTGTACAAGAGCTTTTATCTAGCTTCCACTATGGAGTACTGTACAAGAGCTTTTATCTAGCTTCCACTGTGGAGTACTGGACATTTCCATCAGTCACCTCTTTGGTAACCCCTACACAGCCCACAGGACCTGTCCTTTATGCATCATGTATGCAGCATTGCAGTGCGACGCATAGGACTTAAAAAACAACTCTGATGATGCTGCTGGTTCCTGGTACCAGGTGAAACGCAACCGCTAGCCATACTCATTTGAACCGATCCGTACTGTACTGCACCGTATCGATTGCATTCCTTCACCACATGACTAGTTGTGCGTTTAAATACTTTACATTAAGAGATGGAACTGAATTCACACACGGTAAAACCTCAGCTAAAATGTCCCAATAGACGGTGGGGTCTGAGCTGAGCCCAATTTTCAGCCTTGGCAGGTGACGACAAGCCGTCCTCCAGAGATTTTGGGTCCACCGTATTCCCTTTCTCCTATTCACGTTTGCATAGAAGGTTTGATGAACCCGACACTGGGAGATGGATTTCCCCAGCCGGGCGAGCGCTGGAGTAACGTGAATCTCTACAGCGTAACAAATGCCGGTGCCAGGGCTCGGCTGGCTCCAGTGCATGTGCAGGTGGTCCAGCGGACCCCCCCCCATTTAACCCCCACCATCACACTGCACACAAAGTGTCCTTGGGGATTTAGAAAGGATTATTTCACAGCTCCACTTACAAGGACTTCCTTTGGCTGTCGGTGTCTTTAAGGGTGCACGTAATAATTATTGTATTGCCGAAACGAGGGGATGTAATGGTTTTGCATGCGCCGCCGCGTCCGCTGCGCCAGATCTCGTGTTAACGCGATAACTTTGGAACGGATTGATTTTTTTCTGATTCTGTGTTTTAATGCTCTTGGTTAGATTCACGGACTGATTCGATTTTGGAAGCCAACACTTTCAAAATGCCTGAGTCTAAATTAAGTTTAGCTTAAGTTCAGCTTTGTTTTCGGGTACATGCCTCTAGCAGTCGGGACGACTGCTTAGGCTTAGTTGTAATAGTCGATAAGTTGCTGATTATGTAAATGATTTATTTGAACTCTTTCTACTCTTACCGCTGATGTTTTGTTTTGTTCCCAATATTCTCACAAATTACACAACAGGTTGTACTATAAATCACTATTTTCTCTGTATTTCCTACATTCTAAAAATGTCTCTTGGCAGTAAGTATGCATTTTCTATAGGTTGTCTGTGGAAGTCTGTAGCTCTGAAAGTTTTTCATGGAAATTCATATGGAGATCATGGAGCGATGGTTACAAGAGATTCATCTTGTCAACGCGGTTATAAGTTGTTCCCCCCTCGTGTCCGCCTTTTTCTACTTTTTTCTCCTTGCAAATATTGTCTCTTTAGAAAGAAGTACAGATTTTGTAATAATCTTCGCCCTCATAAATTATACAACTGTGCTAAATCAATTAGCATTTTTTTCTCACAGCAGCTCAACGATGATGTGCTGCAAATATCCTAGTTAGCGGTACATTTTTTTGGGTGATTTACAATCTCTTAATCTTCTCAACAAAATAATCTGATTTCTGATTTGACTTAAACACATTATTCCAGTAATGTGAGACTGCATACAATTTGTTGAAAATATTATGCTATAGTGCAAACTTCATACCGGGAAAAAGATTAGCACTGGGGGGGCTAAAAGTCATAGCGTCTAATATTCAAGTAATTCTTGTCTGCGATGATTATATAACTGACGCTGAGTCTGCGGAAGCCTTTTCGTCATGTCTCTGAAATTCAGGAAATTACAGCGAACATGGGTTTTAAATGAGGGGTGCACTCGAGAGGTGAACGCAAACGATAACGACATGTAAAAGAGCTTTCCATTAAAAGGATTTCCTCTCAGGCTAGGAATGTGGGCCGCACACCGAAAGCTCGCACCAAGCTCCACTAATGTGGATTGATGGTCTTTAGCTGGCCTTCTGGCCCTGGTGATCCGACTGAAGCCAAAAAGAACCATTTAGTCTCTCCACGTAATGTGGGAGGAAATTAAGGAGTCTATTTTGTATGCACCCGAAATGGGGAGTTGGAAAAATGTAAATACTGTAGAGGACTTGAGTTGCATAGACATGAAAATATAAATGTTTTCTCTGGGCTGGGCTTTCGGCCAGGCAACAGGACTCTATTACCCACAATCACTAGCAACTACTTCATTATGAACAAAAATGGCTACAACAACATGGACCCAAAAACATACATTTTTAATGGCATAGATTAAGGGTGAACGGTAGGCCACAGTAGTTGATAAACTCTAACACCCCCAGCTGGGATGTATGTGATGGGACTAGTTAATTAAGATTGGTGATTATAAGGTAAGTTTAAAAACATGTATATTACAATAGAAATATATATATTACAATACAAATATATGTTCAAATGCTTTCCAAATTTCTACAAGATGGCTTCCAATCTGAAAGGCTATCATTTGAAATAATTCATTAGGGCTGGCTACACATGTCACAACAGAGAGTATTTATTCGAAAACATTCACGGAACTTTCTTTTTAGGTGCTGTCTGAATCATCATCATCTGAATCATAGTTTCAGAAGGACTGTGCTTAGTGTCAATTTCATTTCACAGCCGCAAAAGGAGTTCCTCTGTCTGTTTAAAAAAATAAAGTTTAATTTTAACATGAGTGTTGATTTGCTCTTTGTATTAAAAGTGACAATTGTGCCTCACACTGGATAGTTTGAGTACTTGGGACTCAAGATTGCTTAATCTCCAAAATCAACGACTGAGAATTAGAAGGGGATAAAAGTGTTTGGGGCATCACTATCATTTTTTTTACATATAACAGATGCTGTTTTAATTCCTAGCATTTCCCAGCTTGAATTAATTTTGTTGGCTGATTTGAATCTATTTAGTTTAGGCAGTGTTGACATATACACTAATATGTGCAGTCAGTTAAGCAGCACTGGTCTAGTTTAATTTATCACCGAACATATTCCCCCACTCCTGTGGCTTCTCCACCCACACACATTTACCATCTGGCGACACCATTTGCAAAGTCCTACTTCCAAAAGCCTTTTTCATTCACAGTATGACTGTTTTGTTTCTCAATAATGTGCAGTTGCCATGAGAACACTGCGTTTTTAAATAGAATCTTTTGAACAATGACTAATTTGATTTCCTTTTTTTTTACATTTGAATGACAACCAGAAACTCTCTGGAAATCGCTCCTTATCCCCCATATAGTGCACTATATGAGGTGCACGCCATTTTGTATGGGTGTCCGAATTCTCTCCATGTACCCTGAATAGTGCACTGAAAGTATCCCACAATGCACCGCAAAAAGTATTGAGCATCGGAAGTACCCTAGACGAAGCAATATAACCCATAATGCATTGCAAGACGTTTTAAAAGTGACCTAAACTTTTTTTTAAATGGCACGGCGGAAGTCAATAGCGACCGAATGGTAGTTATAAATGTAAGTACTTCTGACTTTTTGTGATGATTGTTGAATTTTATAATTATATATTTTTTTTAATTATATTTTATAATAATTTTGACAGCGCCAACTCTAGTGTCTGAAATCTCGGCTGTTGCTGTTGAGTGCACTATAAGTGAGTGCACTATATGGGGGTAGGGAGTAGGGGATAGGGAGAAATTTCGGACATAGCCACTGTCTCTTCCTTTTGGAAAAATTGAGATTGTGAGGAAAGGGTTGATAGATACTGGTCCAGATGCTGGAGCAACAAGTTAAATTGAATGCATGCTAATTGTAAAGTTCCATTATTGATTTAGGTCGTTCTGTCGTCTGCTCACAGTATCTAATTAGAATCCTAAAAGAGGGGCGGCTGTAGCTCATTTAGTAGAGCAGCTGTTCCAACGACTGGAGGGTTGAAGAACGGAAAGGTTGGTGTCTTGAATCCGGGCTCCGACTATCTCCGAGACGGAATGTCCTTGGGCCAGACACTGAACCCCAAATTGCTCCTCATGGACTATAGTTGAGAGCCTTTCGTGGCAGCAACAGTGAAGTCTCTGTTGTGTGAATGAGTTCATTATTTCTCTTTTTGAAGCAATCCTAACTCCAGCCTGTTTATGTTTTATTATTTTAATTAAGGCATTCATGAGCTACTGCTTAAAATATTTCCCTGACTGCTTTCGGGGGAATTTGTGGAGCCTGCATCTTTCGACAGCTGAAACCTTTTCCGGAAATATTATTAAAAATGCAGTCATGTTGGCAAATGCCATTGCAAACATCAACAGTGATCTTAAAATGGTCCTGAAGGGGCAGGGATCAAATCTCAGAGACTTTATCTCGATAGAATGGTCTACCTAGCATTTGGCATAGATACATTATTTGACTGGCCAGCGTTGGGCTGCGTGGGTGATTTTTTTAGGGGGCTTTCACAAGCCAATTTGTTTGTCTGAACCGAATCAAGAGTTAGTTTGTTAGTCAGTTAGTTTTCTATGCTATCTGGTTTGTCTTCACTGTTCACAAATGAAGGTATCGACAACAAAAGAAAAATATTATAACAAAACAACCCGTGGTATAAATATAGTTTGACTCGGCTCATCCCATTGATCCAGAAGAATACTTGACAAGATCTGCAACTGAAACTTTATAACTGAATCACTGACGTGTTGAGGCAGCAAAGAACTACGGACGAATGATATTTATCCTGTTATTAATCCCATTTATGTTAAATAAATTATAGAGGCCTGAAAAACGGGAAAACCTTTGGACCAGTCCTTCTATAACTGGATGAACTGTATATGTATAATTAAGGAGCCGCTAATGATGTAAATGACGTGTTAGTCGTGTTGGTGTATGAAAACATATATGCAATATGCATGCGGTGGTGTTTTCATTTGAGATGCGGCTCATTGGACTGCCGGAAGAAGAGGGGGAAGTGGGGGGCCGTGGTCATTAGCTCGTAGTTACAAAGCGTGATAAAAATGTCTGTGATCAAAATTTTTTTTCAGAAAATAATGTGCTTTTTATTTTGAGGCAAAAAACATGCAGGTCTCCTATCATCCCTTCTTTTGGAGGGAGAGCAGGGTCAACGATGGAGCGACATGCGACACATGGCGCAGCGTGCCGTATGCAGCGGACGCTGGACTTTACACCCGGACGGCGCCTCTTAAAATTCCAACCCCCATAAACAGTTGGGGAAATTCTGAAACCTTATATCGAAAAGGCAAGAGTGTGGACCACAGGCCCGTTTTGGCCCAGCTCTGACCTTAATGGTTCTAATGCCCCCACTGCACAAATATTCAATAGGCATCAGCACATGTTTTCATTTGATAGGATTCATCGGAAACTGGCTTGAAGAGATCGAGGTGGGACGTCGCAGACAAGCCGTCAAGGGGAGGAGAACTCGGCCCTGCAGACGCTGTGATCAACACCACAGTGCCATTGCTATGATTGGGGGCGCGTTCGGTGCAGCGGCTTTAACCACGCCAACTGTTTTGTTTTTTTGTTTTTTTTTCAGAAAACCCAGCAAAACCATCAACCACTCATTCTTCTGCCATACTAAATTAGTTTGATTTTATATCTGTCAAGATTGATGGACTGCAATTTTGTACTGTAACAACATCTACATATTCAAAAATTATAGCAGGGTAATCAAGTTTCAATTGTATTTTTTGTACAGCCTTCTGCCTATGTTACACTTGAGCAGTGGTAGGCAAACATTGACTTGTGGGTCACAATTCCTTCTAAAATTGGACAGCGATGCCAGGGCAGCTACAATTACACACAATGTCATTTATCAAACCTGGATTTTAAAGGTGTGCTTTGAAGCTGACTAGAAAAAGACGATGAGAAGGTTAATATAAATTAGCGTGCCACCTATTGTGGAAATGGCCCACGTCTGCGCTTGAAGGTGCAGTGTGTTTTTAGCCTGGCTGGTGTGAGGGGGGTGTAGGTTGCGTAGGTTGCCCAACAAGGGCACTCCGGCCCTCGGAATGTTGATCCTTCCACCGACTGCACCTGTGTAATCATTCTAGCACTGAGGAACATTCCTGGGATAGAGTGAGGTGTACTGATTGCATATCACCTGTTGCTTTTCAATCTTCCCTACAAAAATAGGTTTCAAAATTCTAATTATATATACTCCTTCAGGGCCAACCATTTTTTAAATGTTTTTTCCAGCCCATTCAGGCTGTTTTTCCAAGCTTAATATATTAGGGTTAGCGGAAAGTGAGAGTCTTAATTTTTTAAGAGAAGAGGTCTCTTTTCCAATATGTCGGACAGGGGCAGTGGGGTCCTTTCATCTAAGGAGAATGAGGCTGTCTGTATGCCGGCAAGCATTTAACACTGAAACATGTGCACTGATGTCTGAAGGTCCAACAAATATCTGAACATAACAACTAATAATGTAAATTATTTACACTCAAAAAAATGT
>OMKY01213939.1:0-12291 GCA_900302395.1 Bregmaceros cantori | reverse complement strand
AGGCTCGTTACTTTTTTTTTTGCATTGACGGGGTAGGATAACGTCTATAATATTAGTCAGTAGGGAGTGCTGTTGTCTGTGAGTGGAGTTCATACGTGGCTTTCCTTTGTCCGAGATATAAGATAAATTAGGCTAGTTGTTAATTTATTTGAGCAATAACATTGACAAACTAACATTGAAAAAATGCATTTTACATACAATTTTATTTGCAGTACTTTGTACTTTATACTTTCAAAAATACTTTTGAGTACATTTTAGAGCATGTACTTTTTACTTCCAAACATACTTTTTGAGTACATTTCTGAGCCTGTACTTTTACTTTACTTGAGTAGCTATTTGTATCAGTACTTTGTAGTTTTACTCGAGTTGTTTTTTTACAAATGTATTTTACTCTTACTCAAGTAAGTAATCCTGGTACTTTTGCCATCTCTGTTCATTTGTCATCCATTGTTTGATGTGGTTTTGGAACATTTTTCATGTATTGCTCAGTTCAATCTACACATTGGAGTACACAGCAGACTACAGTCTGTAAGCATTGTAGATTTTGGCCTTGATGTTTAGTGGATGTTCCCTCGACGTAGAGAGTTGTTTGTTGGTTGGAAGTGCTATCGACTAGTGCTGTTCTGTTTTACGACAACAGTTTGTGGCCACGGAGAACAAATTCTGTTAATTGTCTCATCGGCTTGCCGTAAATTGGGAGATGGAGGCGGTGGATGTATTGATCTCCAGGCCATCTTCAGTTGCATGTTTGGTTTGGGAGTTAAGTGCTGTTTGTGTTGATTCATTGTAGGATTCCCCCCTGGTGTACCCAGCAAAAGTGACAAGCTGAGTTGCTGCCAGCGTCTATGCCGTCAGCAGGTATCGGTTCATGGTATCAGTTCCTGGTATCGGTTCATGATATTGGCAACTGTTTAACAAGTACGAGTACATAAGTGAGTATCGGAGACGATACCCGATACCAGTATCGGTGCATCCCTGTAAATTATATTTTGGGCAGAAGCACCATTTTTCCATTTTATTGACAGGGTTGGTGTGAAGGGCAGGCCTGCAACACACTAGCCTGGGAAGCCAGAACCAATAGATCGTCCAGGCATTGCACGTGACTAGGACCTAGAAAAGTGTAAATAAAGTTATCCAATGACAGCGCAGTAGGCGTGGCAAGTAGCATGAAGGCCTACGCCTTGATTTGAACAAGGCCCACTAATGCCTGCCTGGTTCGTCCAGACCCACTGGAATGTTTAGTTGCATGCGCTATGAACTCAAGCCACAGGCACAAGACTGTATATGTGCTGGATGCAGAGGCCTACCCGATTGCGCCCCAGAGCCGGCACTGGCATAAGGCCCATTCATACCTCACGTGAACTACGGATACGGATATGTGTGGTGCATTTCAGACGTTCCCTCTATCGAATGCCCATCCTCATATATTTTGAGTTTCAATAAACCTCTTGAGACCCATTCAACCAGTGTGCTTCCTCCCTATCTGAACACAACAAGGGCACTGGATATTGGCTTGAAAATATCCATAACATTTGGTGTCAGAAGTGGGATTGGCTGCTCGGTCAGATGGTGGGGTCCGTGGACGAGGAGTGTGACAGAGATTCGGCCCCCGCAAATGGTAGCCATGTGTGAGGGGACATCCATCATAGCTTGTCAGGACAATGGAGGCGTGACTCTAGAAGTCACATATCCATAACAGTATGTCAATTGACACGGATCTGGGGAACTTATGATGACGTGCAAACGGATGAAACGGTGCAATACTACCGGAAAATGTGGGGGGCGCTAATCAGTATAAATAACTGTTGTTGCACATGGTAACGTAAAAGACGCTCGGAGGTATGAAAGCGGCAACGTGTGGCACGTACGGACGGATTACGTGCGTAATCGGCCACACATAGGGTATGAATCGGAATATACGACTCCATCCTCCTCCCTTCCAACCTCTTGTCAAGGTGACTGCAGCGTCCGGCCTATCGCGGGCCCCGCGGCGCGGTGTCCATTCAGCACTGATGTCAGAGATAGCGCCCACCAGCTACCAACACGCCCTCGGCCAAACTGATGGACCGGCCTGTGATGGTCATATACCCTGGTTGGTCTGCCTGATGTTGGCTGTGTTGTTGTTGTTTGTGGCGTGAATTACTAACATTTATTTGATCTATATGATTGGTCATTAGATTTTTACATTTATTACCTGCACCGGGGCTCTGCCGCGAAGCAGGTTATGTTTTTAGTCGCGTTGGTTGGCTTGTCTGTCTCCAAGATAACTGAAAAAGTTGTGCACGGATCTGGATGAAATTTTGTACAGTTGTTGGAATTGGCAATACTATTTACATTGGTTTTGCTTAGAATGTTCCTGCTCCCTCAAATTTTCATTGCATTTTTTCCAGATTGCCACGTTGGTCAAAGAAAGTTATGTCTTTTTGCCCCTCAGTTCTGGAATCTGTCCCTGCATATTATGTGTGCACCTATGCATTTAATACACCACCAACACAACACATTTACCCTTTGTCACCTTCTAATTTATATCAACCCCCTTACTAACATACAGCCTCCCCTGTTTACCTGCGCTTAGCAGGTTATGTTTCCGGTCGTCTTGGTCTGTCTGTCTGTCTGTCTGTCTGTCTGTCTGTCTGTCAGCAGGATAACTGGATCTGGATGACATTTTGTAGAGTTGTTGGAGATGACAACTGGAACAAGAGATTACATTTTGGTGCATTTCCATCATTACCTCCGCCAAGGAGGTAATGTTTTTTGTCTGTCTGTCTGTCTGTCTGTCTGTCTGTCAGCAGGATAGTTGTTGGAAATGACAAGCAGAACAAGTGATTACATTTTGGTGCATTTACATCATGAGTTATATTGTAGCTATAGGATTCCACAGCGTCTAGATGTTTTGGCATCCGTGACCCCATTGCCTTAGCGGAGCTTTGCACTCTCCGAGTGCTTTTAGTTTGTGTTCATGTTATTATTAGTGTTGAAGAGGGTTTGAACATTAAAAAGAAACTGACAAACCCCCTGTACTAGCCAGTGGCATCTCTGTATTATTATTTCAAGGCCCATGGAGTGGTTGATCACAACTATTATTTCTGCTTAAAGTACATCATTAAGATTCCGGCCACGTCTGGACAAAATGCCCATCTTCTTAATTGAAAATAGTTGTGCTTATTCCGACCCCTGTCACCATGTCCTCCATAATGAATGGAGCTCCTTCCCACTGTAATGAATAAAGTTCATG
Source organism: Bregmaceros cantori (assembly GCA_900302395.1). Taxonomy (NCBI): domain Eukaryota; kingdom Metazoa; phylum Chordata; class Actinopteri; order Gadiformes; family Bregmacerotidae; genus Bregmaceros; species Bregmaceros cantori. The sequence goes on along the minus strand of OMKY01213939.1, from coordinate 9,056 downwards.
TTGTTTATGTGGCAGAAAGGAAACTTGAGTTACCAAACAAAGAACACTCAGTGCCAGATATGCTTCCATGTGCAGTACCTCTATCTGACCACCAGAGAACGCCCTCTACCAACTTGCTGCCGACACGCACGCAGTTTAATCTCTCATACCATCCACTCCGGAGTTGGACACATATCTGCTCAGCATGCCGGGGCTGCCGCCGCCCCCCGTAACAGTAGCCGCGGAACTCCGTCGTGCAGCGCAGAACATAGGATTTAAAAACTTGTCTCCAGAGTGCATGCGATAAGAGCTGAGAGTAGCAAAGAGTCGGCCGAAGGATCACTTCGGACAATATTTGTAGTGAAGGACACACGGAGTCGCCGACAGCATGTGTAGACCGGCGTAAACAACCTGGCGACCCGGGAGTATATGCTCATCCGCGGTGGGGTGGTGGTTAGACGGGCAGAAACGTTGCCGGTTCAAAATTTATTTTTTTCCTCCCCTCAACCTTTTACGGTGTGAACATTTGGGAGGCTCTTGAAATACGAAGGAAAATTATTTTACTGTCATTCTTTGGAAAACGAGGACAAAACGGAATGTGTTGTTGCTAGAATGGGGGTCGGGATTGAGCTGCTGCAGGCCGTGGTTGAGAGGCTGAGGAGCTTTACATACAGCGGCGTTGTAAACAGGCGTACATTCGCATATCGAAATGATCGAATCTGCTGTATCGTTTGAGCATTTAGCATTTTATCGCGATACGATAAATTATCGAATTATCGCCCACCCCTAGTAGAAACATATTTTTTTTCCTTATGATAAAGGAGAGGAACAAGCACACAGACCTGACCTTCAGTGGACAATAGAACACAGGAGACCACACAACTGTGTCATTTCACAGTAAGATGCAACACAGTGACGCTCCTCAACTAAAACCACCTTTTAAAATATTTGTATGGTAGACACAGCTTCCAAGTTTAACATGTTTTGGAGCTCATTCCAAGCATACGTGGCACATGGACTGAAAATCGAAACGCCCCACCCACTGTGGGCGGCACGGTGGCGCAGTGGTTAGCATTACTGCCTCACAGCTAGAAGGTCCTGGGTTCGAATCCCAACCCGGACAGGTCCTTTCTGTGTGGAGTTTACATGTTCTCCCTGTGTCTGCGTGGGTTTCCTCCGGGCACTCCGGTTTCCCCCACCACCAAATGTTCCACCATGTTCTAGTTAACCTGCTCCAGTCAGTGCCCCTGCCCAAGCCACTGGCTCAAAATCTGGAGTTGGCCCACCGTTCCTGAGGGATGAGTTAAATGTGGAGGAAGAATTTCACTGTACATGTCTGTATGGGCGAGTAATTAAAGTATGTTTACATTCACTTTCCTGACCTACTGACCACATGAATGGGTTCAGTTAATATACGGCAGGAGTTTACTAATCAAAGCCTTGGCAATAAAAACGAGGGAATAGTTGTGCGAGTGTGTTTGTGACACAACCTGACAACATACATCTGGTAGCGTTAGAACAGTTGAAGTCACAGGATATTTCTGGTATTTTTAGCTCAGTTTGTTTCAACAACCTGAAGCACCGGGAGTCACAATGTTGTGAACAGTTTGTTTTTTAAACCATGCCACCGTATGTCATCGGCAAGGGATATTTTTTGTGTGAGCAACATGTTGTCACCGTTCTGTCACCAAAATATCGGTCCTGAACCGGTTCGGAACACAAACATTTTGTTTGTTCTTAAAGTTCCTTATTTTGCAATGTTAAGTTTAAATATAGTTTATGCAAAATATATTTGCTGGACTTTCAAACTACAGTGCATTAACGTGAAAACCGGGTTTAAAACACCATTACATTCACTTCCTCCTCTGTCCACAACATAGAGCCCCAGATGCATGGGGCTTGATGACTGACAGTGAACGTTGACAGAAATAGTCTCCTTGGCATATGATATGTTAAAATGTATAGAGAACGAAAAAAAAAAATGTAACCGTTTTTGGGGATTCTTATTCTTTCCATTTCCGCTCCTCGTAAAATTCTATGAAATTTGGTTGGTTTTCGTTCCTTGAACCAGTTCGGAGCCCTGCTAACCTGTGAATGTGTGAAAGCCAGTATGCACCGCTGTAATAAAGTGACACTACTGACTGCATGCACAGTGCTTGACTGACACAACTTTATAATTGTTCTGCGCTAAGGAGAGTCATTTTTAAGGATCCTATTCAGCCAGATTGTGATGACAAAAACAGGATTTGGACATCAACCTCGAACAATTAAATCATCACATGATCCCTGATGCCATACCATACATTGACAACAGGGGGCCACTCTGAAAAGGAAACAAGGAGCACATTCAAAACCACATTTTGAATTTGTCGCAGGTTGGTTCCTGGACGCAGCGCGGGTTGTTTCCCACGGGTGTCGCGGGTTAATTTGCTTTGGTTGTATTCAAACGTAGTGTTTAACACCCGAGACAAATGTGGAGAGGTGCTGGCGCGCACATGGCATGGGATTGTGCGTGCACACACAAACACACACACACACACTTGATTGTTGAGTTAATATGTTCACATAACCAAAGGAAGGAAGCGTTAGCACATCCGCTGGGGGTGCCAATGTATCCAAAAAGTCACAATGGATCCTGTCGTTCATCTGTGCGAAACAAGTCCAGGGCGGCCGGTTTTAGACCACGCTGGCCCGAGTCACGATGCATTTTCCGCGGGGCGCACACGGGGCGAGGCCACCGTGTCTAGCAGGGCGCGTCCCGGATGATGAGGCGCGCGCTCGGACCCGCTTGGCGCGTTCATATCAACCGGGACAACTGGAAAATGAGTTCCATCTCGGTTAAAACGAGTTGGACCCAGGATAAACACGTTGTTTGAATACGCCCTAAGAAACATATGCTCTCAGAGCTTCCTAGTGGTAAATGGAATATATTTAGCGTTGCACTGGGGGTCAAATAATAGTGATGGAGTTGCAGATCTCTTCAACTGCTCTTCAAAGAAGAATGTTGTATTAATTTTTGAAAAGAAAACACACACACACACACACACACACACAACATAACACAACACAACACAACACACTCACACACAAAGCACTAAGAAATTCTATTCCATCTGTATGCACTTGGGAGTGTTGTTGGAACGGGTGCAGCGCTGGGCTTTTGATGGTTCAGCCATTTAAGCGACGGGCCTGTGTTGTGAGGCAGCGCGTGGTAATTGAGCAAAGGTTTCTGCAAGCAGGGTGCTTATTTCATGTTTTTTAAGCAGATCACAGCATTTTCCTCTCAGGCCTGCTCTTAACCACTGTCCGGCTAATGTTTCCCAGCTAATTCATGGAGGCAGGACTGGCAGGCCAAAAAAATGCTGACACCGGCGGCACTGCTGCTCCTGACAACACAGAGTGTGGATTGCTGGTGGACGGCCTGGTCCTACTCTGCTTGGTGGCGGTGTAAAGGCCTCATTCATAAGCTGTGACACATATTGCGCACTTGTCTTAAGCCACTTCTCCACTACAAAAAAAAAGTTTAGTTCAGGTAAAATGGAACGTGTCTCCACTGTTCTTAACGCAGCCATGTTAGTGCCACATTTTTTAAAAAGTCACTTTTGGCTGTGTGCCGTGGCCGCTGTATAGCATGAGAGAAGGGGGTAGGGTGGGGATAAAGGTGGTGGTTTCTGCCTTTGTTCTATTGATGCCTGCCAGACTCGGGGGAAAGGGGGGACACACAGCCCCCCATCCTGTGATTGGCCGGCCACATTGCCCCCTCGGAGCGTGACCAATCGGCGACCAGCAAACGTGGCCACGGACGGCCACATTCCAGACCCTCACCTCGGTGAGTCCTGAAACCTGGTATGGCCTAGCCGATATGCACTCGCGGTGATGCAATTTTAGTGCAACACCAATGGCACAAACTTTGTATGTGACGTTGGCAATCAGACTCTATAACCAGGAGGTGGCAGAGGACCACCACAGGGGACAGACACTTGTGATGAACTTTATATGTATATGTTCTAAGCATAAGATATTGGTGGCTTGGTGTTTATTATTTTATTCTCTTATTATTTTATTAGTTGTTATGTGTAACTCCACACAATTTTTATTTTTATTTATTTATTTCACTGTCTTAATTATTACTTCTTTAACTGTCCTGTTTGAGCTCCATGACATCTGAGTTTCCCTCCCGGAATAATAAATGTTTTCATTCGTTCCAATTACTCAACTTTCAGTGCTATTTCAAGTAACGATCTTAGTTAGATTAACGTTACTTTGCCCGTATTACTTCTCCACAGAACTTCTTGACCTTCTGACTCATTCAAATAGTTTTATTGAAAAAGATGAATAAAAAAGCCTATACATCATGTCTGCTGTGATGCTGTGTTGCTACATGTGCGAGTAAGCCTAAGCGATCGGCGCCGCAGCGCGACCCAATCTCCCGGATTACAGTCATGTCCTGTTTTAGAAATACTCTGGGAAAAGACAGCACTTTCTCCCAGCGCTGGCGGACCCAGAGACGTGTGTAAAAAACCTGCCGGTTTTTACAGTGTGATGAGAGAACGGGGGAAGACCCCGCAGAAATGTTGGCAAGGGGAGGAGAACTTGTGTCGCTGTGCGCACCTGAGTCACCTGCGCCACACATGTGCTGGATGCGGGTGTCTCACCGCCCCAGAGCCAGCATGAAAACCTTCTGTTTTTGTTTTTTTTAGTTATTTTTTGTACGCCCTTTTTCATTCTATTATTAGTAAGTGCCATTTTTCATTCTATTATTGAGAGAGACAGTGACAGGATTAAATCAGAAACTGGGATGAAGAGTCGGGGGGAGAAATTGCAGAAAATCCAGAGAGGGGATTAGAAGCTGCAGCACTGCTTGACCTATGGTCCGGGGACGCACTCTATAACCACTCTGCCACCGCGCCCCCCATAGACCGTCCACATAGACCTCGCCCACCCTCCAACTGTTCCAGTCGACATGAACACCATTCCACTGCCTTGTTGTTTTAAATTCATTTGACTTTGTCCTCTGTGTCCACCTTGAGGTAGCTCTATGTTTTACAACGTTCCATTCTATCCACTGTAAAGCACCTTGTCGCCTGTAAAACGCTCCATATAAATACATTTATAGATAAATACATTTATATAGCACAGTCTTCACATCCTGGTAGATTTGATCCCTTTATTACCTGCACCTTGGTTGGTTTGTCCCCAGGATAACAGAAAAAGTGCGCACAGATCTGGATGAAATTTTGATGGAAATTACCAACTGAAGAAGTGATTAAATTTTGGTGCATTTCTGTAGCTTATAAGTAACATAATCATACTTAATCACCAACCGATAGATCGCTGGGAGCTTACCGCGGTCACGTGACCAGACTTCCGGGTCGCGGTGGCAACTGGGTAGTGTAGATGCCATGTTTGCCGGTGGCGGCAATTGCAATCACGCTACTCTACGAACACTTGCATTGATAATGGGTTGCCACACATACTGATAGCACTAAAATTACTATTTTGTACCACTACGGCGCAGGTTTGCAATCTCTGAGTGATTCTAGTTTTTACTGTCATTTTCCCACACCTGTGTGCATGATTGATTATTGGCATGGATTTTTGGCAGCACCTGTATCTTGTGGGCGTGGCTATAAAACCAGTAGGCGTCTACTCACTCATCCCTACCTGTGACCAGGCTACTCACCTGTTTAAACCTGGGCCTCTGTTGTCTGTCTGTGGCATCAGATCCTTCGTGTTACCGAGATCACTTTTAACTTAATGGATGGATGTGTCCCAGATTCGGTTTGTTAATGCTCTAGGGTAGTTTCATGAAGTGATGGAATTTTGGAGGCCAACCCTTACAAGATGGCTGAATTCAAGATAGCTGAAATTTTGTTTGGTTCATAACTGACCTCTGACTGGGTGGATATGTGCCACATTTCTTTCTTTGTTTTCACAATAGCTGTTTGGTTTTTAAGATGATGCATTCCAATGATATTTTACATTCACTTCAATTATGTTTATTTGGTGCATAACGGTGTGAAAACGGGTGTGGTTGTCTTAACTCTCCAAAGACACGCTACCAACAAGTGTAGAGCCACCTGCCAGAAAATATACCCAGCCATGTTCTGGAGACTATAACTAAAGAATGGAAATGGGTTGAAACAAACTTTTTTTCTGATGATGAAGGAAAGTCTGTAGTTTCCTTTGGTAGTTTGTAGATGACACAGAAAAAAGCTTGACACTGGGACGTGCTAAATCTTTGAAATTTGAAAATGGCCTGGAACTCATTGAGTTAACATACTGACCTACTGCGGCGCACATCCCATCCATGTTCTTCCAGAACCAATAGGTCCACCAAGATGCAGCATGGCGTGTAGTGACTTTACTGGGTCTGCTACTAAATGGACAGGTTCCATAAATAAATAAATACACTGCCCCCCGGTGGATAAAAGACAATAAATATATTTGAATGAAACCTGGGAAAAAATAATTAAATACACTTCAAACGGGACACACTCAGTGTTTTGGGGGGTGGGTTGATTAATTTGAAATGCCAATACAAATTAATTTTTGTAATTAAAACTGCAAAGTGTTGAGGTGAGATAGCTCACCTGACCGTTTTTAAAAAGTGCACAGAGTCAAGCATTGTTTTTGTAATAGTTTAATAGAATAGTTAGTGTGAGTTACGGAGCAAGTTCAACAAGAAAAAAATAGTTGTGTCTCTGTAACAAAGTGAATCTCCCAGTTTGTACACGAGAAGAACTTCAATATACTGCAATAGGTATCTTATTTAGAGGGGAAATATACCATGCTTTATTTATATACACAATTACACACCATCAATTCATATGTTTTGATTACTGGTGCAAATAATAGTAACAATAATTATTCTAATAACATTAAACTCCATGCTCCATGGCTGCATCCCAGACGTCCCCAGTAGATAGTCCCTAGGTGGTGCTAGATATATAAAGCTACCCCATTTTTTTTGTGTGAAGGTGTAAAAATGATAAAAGTATGATTTTTGCTAAGCAGTGAACAACTAGATCTATGCAGTCGGTGCTAACTGCTAAAACGATATCCCCAAAACGCATCAATATACCCCACATTTATTTTACTGGCCACTATACAGAGCAGGTCGTAAGTTGAGAGAAAATGAGATTGTGAGCCAGTGCCTTGGCCAGGGACACTGACTGGAGCAGGTTAAATACAACAATAATATGTGGAGCCTATTGTGTATTTTAAAGTAGTATGATGTAATATTCCAACAAGCACTGGTGGGTTGGGTTAGGACACCGGTTGGGCTCTTTCTGCTGATGTCTCCTTTTTACAAATACCAGAAAATAAGAGATGTGTACGCCATGCCATCCTGGCGTGGAGAGTCCTGGGTTTGCTCCCCCTTATTGATAGCTTTGCTGCATGTCTCCTCCCCCTTCTTCACCCATTACCAGCTCAATAAGAAGCTTCAATAAGAAGCGGAAAAAAGGCCATATTGTATGTTTCCTTCTGCAGACATGGGTCGGGTAGTAAGACTACATGTAATTAGATTACAGTAATCAGATTACAGTAATGAGATCACAAAAAAACTAACTCTACTCCCTCCACATCCTTTGTCCCGGTTCTTGAAGGGCTGAATATTTATCCAATGAGTGAGTGACTGCAGAATACACATGGAGTTGTTTACAAATGTATCCCGGTGTTAAACACTGCGTCTGAATATAACCGGGAAACACTCGCACTGCACCCAGGAAACCAACCCACCACAAACTCAAAATGCACTTTGAATGCACATGCCTTACACTGAATGCACATGCCTTACACTGAATCCCTTCAGCATGTGAAGGTGTTAATGTGATTTACTTAGATTACCAATGGCTATAATTAATGACTTGTCCTGGTATGTGATTTACTTTTTAAAAAGTGACCCTGTCAACAGTAATGTAATCTGATTACCTGTGATAGATTACTCCCACCACCCTGGTCCTGCGACAACGCTTCAGTCAGCAAATGTACAGAGTGGATTCTAGACCAGCTCCTTATGGGTCCACGCTAAGACAATGTGGGGACGAGCTCCAAGATAATGGATTGTCATTAATAAAGATATGTTCTCAAATGACCGATTTGGCTGAAAGGAGCTATCATAAAATATCACTATTACCCTCACTTTAAAAAAAAGTGCTTACGTCAGCAAATCCGCTCGCCGTTAACTTTCAAAGCTTTTTTTTTTAAAAGACGGTAAAAAAATGCCTTCCTTCCATTTATATGTCCCACCTGGCTGCCCAGTCCACCAGAAATATATCAGGAAAACTGAAGGTAGGTGCCAGTGCAAATGGCATTTGAGCTCAGCTATAAGGAAATTGGAAATTGAATTGGATATATATATATAGTGGGCAGCAGGGGAGGACAGGATGGAGTGAGCGAGACAGGAGAGAAAGAAAAAAAAAGAGAGAGAAAGACTATGATTGCGAGTGGAGGATGGGCCCGAGCAAGCACGATAAATGGTTTGACCCAGGTAAAGAGGAAAACGGTTTGACCCAGGGTAAGGTGAAACTTGACATTTAGCGAATGGAAAAAAGGAAGAAAAAAAAATGACGCGAGCAAGGTCGACGTGGCCACGGCGGCCATAGGAAGCGGAGACACGTCTATCGACGGCGGCAAGGACTCCCTGAAATGACTCCGTCAAACGACTGGGAGACCCTAATAATTCATAAAGGATATATCCTTATAAAGAAGAATAGGTTGAGGATGGTGTTATTATTCATTATCCCGGGGCGGACCTTTTTACCCGGGAGGGATGTGATTAACTGCACTTTGAGCCCGCCGGTCACCGTCCTCCACACGAGACCAAAGGAACGGTCTAATTGACTCCATCATCCTCCTCGCCCGGGAGAACCTATTGACTTTCCTGACGAGCGTGAAAGGTTTCTATTCAGCTCTCCCGCCTGCCTCCAATCCTCCCCATCCACCTTTTCTTTTTAGTAGCTTCGCGGTGCTCTGTTCGGCCGCCTTCGTTGTATTTCACTATTTGGTTGCAGAAATATACCGCATGTTAATGTCTGCTAAGGAAAGTGAGGGTTCTATAGATGAGTGGGGGG
>OMKY01213937.1:0-10996 GCA_900302395.1 Bregmaceros cantori | reverse complement strand
GGGGGGGAAAGGATGGTGGGATGTTGTTTTCTTGTTCTTTCTCTGTTCTTGTTTTTATTTTTCCATATTTTTTTTCTGTCTTTTCTCTGTACTCTTTCTTTCTCTCTTTTTCTCTCGCATCGTCTTTTTTCCCTCTCTTTGTGGTCCAACTCTCTAACTGTAGTGAATAATTTATTCTTTCATCTTTTTTTTTCTTTTTCTCCAAGTTATTTTTGGGACGCAAGCATTATTTTTCATTCTTTATTGAGAGAGATGGTGACAGGATTAAATCGGAAACTGTGAAGAGTCAGAATGAAATTAAATATAAAAAGCACTTTTTCAATGGTAGTTTTATAATGTTTGAATAAATTGTTAAAAAACTAGCTTACTTACAAACTTACTTCACTAAAGGTTCATAAATCCCACTGCCGAACATTGAAATTAACGTCTGTTGGCATTACCGCCCCCTTCTGGCTAAATCACACTATACATATCCCTACCACCTACCATCGATGCACAAAAACGTAACGAGCCTGTTTTGGAAAAGTAAGGAGTAGAAGTAGAGATATTTTTGTTAAAAATCGAATCGGAACAAGTAAAAAGTCTTCAGAGAAAAATGTACTTCTAAAAGTACAGACACATGAAAAGAACAACTTAAGTACAGTACTTGAGTATTTGTACTTCGTTACTTGCCATTTCTGGGGGAGACATTGCAGAAAAGCCGGAGAGGGTTCAGCAGAAACCATAACTGCATAGTTTAAAGAGGCAGAGTGATTAAACATTGGATGTTGAAATAGGGAATACTTAGCCTCTGGTCCAGATAATGCAAGCAGGCCGAGTCAAAGCCTGCTGTATAAATAGGGAAGCTACAGGTGCTTTTGGTTAACATTAGCCCCACGACGCTGCTCGGCCTGTGTGTTGTGGGATGCGCTCTCTAACCACTCTGCCACCGCGCGCCACCTTATTTGCCCACTCTCTAAATCGGGTATCGGGCTAAAGAATGAATATACCCATTCTCCCAGTCTGTATGTCTCTCTAGTAGGGCTAAAACGATTAGTCAATTAATCGACGACTAATCGATTATATAATTAATCTGCAAAGTCGATAATCGGCAAGAAATGTAATCATTGTCATTTCGCCAGTTTTGTGCTGACGTTACCTCAATTGGTCCAGACAAATTTGATATTAATGCATCATATTTGAAAATATTAAATATTAAATGGTCATAATGTAATACATATGTTTGTTTTTTTGTAATTTGTACATTTGTTGGTTAAGAAGAACCAAATTTGACTAGATTTGAAATTAACAAGATTAATCTCTTTCAATCGTTGGTCAGTGTTAACATTTTTGGGGGATTTTATAAAAGGAAAAGAAAAGGCCAACCGATTAATCCACTAATCGTTTAAATAATCGTCAACTAATCGATTATTAAAATAATCGTTAGTTGCAGCGCTACAGCTCTAATTCTTTTCAAACATGCACTGTATTCTGATAGCATGTCGGTCGTGAGCATTTGCCCACTCTCTAAATCGGGTATCGGGCTAAAGAATGAATATAGCCATTCTCCCCAGTCTTTATGTCTCTCTAGTCTCCGTCTCTCGCTCTTTGCCATGTACAGTATGTACTTCTCCCCTCGGCCCCTCTCGTCCCTCCGCTCTAGTCCTCTCCTGTCCGAGGTATTTGGACAGCTGTTGCGTTGTGTGAGTATTACAGAGGTTAGGACCCTGACATCTTGTTTAACGCTAGACCCTCTCGGCCTAATTGATAGCCCGCACAAATGTGTGTGTGCGTGCGTTTGTGTCGGCTGTGGCATGTCGAGGATTTGAGCGCCTACGAGTGAACTCTCTGTGGTATTTTACTCAACAATTGGCTCTTATTTGTGGGATGTATATTGCCAATTACCCATTTCACTTTTCATATTATGTGGAGTTAAGGCTGTGAAAAAAAACTCGATTTTCAAATCAAAATGGGATTATTGTGCTCAGAGGATTTTGGAAAAAGTGAAATTGTCAAAAAAAATTTTACACAGCCGCCAAATACGCCGTCAAAAAAATCGGGAACAAATCAAAAATCGAGAAATGGTTCAGACAGGCCTATGTTTAATGTTTTCGTTCTCGGAACCGTTCCGCACCAAAATATCGGTGCTGAACCAGTTCGGAACGCAAAAAAATTTGTACGTTCTTAAAGTTCCTTATATTGTGCAATGTTAAGTTTAGATATAGTTAATACAAAAAATATTTGGTGGACTTTCAAACTTCAGTGCAACTGTATTAACGTGAAACCGGGTTTAAAACACCATTACATTCGCTTCCTTGCCCCTGATGCATGGGGCTTGATATGACTGACAGTGAAAGTTGGATGGAAGCACAACCGGAAATAGTCTCCCAGACGTAGGAAATGTTCAAATATAGAGCCCTGAAAAAAAAACCTTTTTTACCGGTTTTGTGGATTTCATAATGTTCCGTTTTTGTTCCGGAACAGTTGAAGAAACAGTCTTTTTCCGCTGCCGTTCCTCATAAAATTCCGTAGATTTCTGTTCGTTTTTGGTTTTTGTCTTCGTTCCTTGAACCGGTTCGGAGCCCTGATCCAGGGAATTCTCCTCCAACCCATGCTGCGATGACGGCACAACTTGCGGGCATTCCCATCTAACGTCCGAGAGATCGCGAGGACATCAATGTGATGTCCTCAATGTGATGAAATAAAAACCTACATACCGTTTTAAAGGGATAAAAAATGACATAAAAAAACATCACACTGGGCGCGTGATGGCGGTAGTGGTTATAGAGCGCTGAACTTCTCACCCTATCTCTTGCACCCAAAAAATAACTTGGGGAAAATTTTTCAATTTGTTGTTCTGAATCTAGGATTTTTTTTAAACAATTCTTCACAATAATACTCAAAATGGTATGGACAGAAATCTGTACCGGATTGGCCCTAGGATCCTTGACTTGAATCCTACAGTCCTAGATTGTATTTGTTTTTCTTTTGTGCTTTTATGAGGTCAATTTATGGCACCCTCCACTAATGAGGTGACTCAACCATGAAGGAGTCATAAATTACACCTTCACACAGACTCCTGGAAGTCCTAAAATACTTATCATGTACCCCAATCTTGTGAGGAAAGTGCATTGGATGGTATTGCATCTCGTATATATCATCTCCTATATATATATCATTAGCCATTTTTAAAAATGTTTTTGATATTTTTAAAATATGTATTAAATTGATCCAATTTCCTTTTTTTTTAATCTTGTTGCAAAATGAGCCAATTTTGAATTTTAAAATCTATTAATTGTGCAACTCTACACTTGAGCCAACTAGCGAATGCCAAAAAACATTACATACGTGTACAGTGAAATTCTTCATTTAACCCAATTGCGCATTTAACCCATCCCTGAGGAGCGGCACTGAATGGAGCAGATTAATGCTTTTGGTGGTGGGGGAAACCCACGCAAACACAGGGAGAACATGTAAACTCCACCCAGAAAGGACCTGTCCGGGTTGGGATTCGAACCCAGGTGTCGAATCCATGTGTCCCCTACAATCTGACCGAGCGGCGCGATCCCACTTCTGACACCAATGTGATGATGGGGCGCCCCCCACGTGGAGGAGCAGGCAGGAGCATTCAGGGGAAATGTGTCTAGATGCGGTCAACAAGAGGTCTAGCTTGGCGGCACCCAGCCGTGGAGGCACAATTCACCACACTATGGCCGTGCATACTGTGACGCGGCTGCATAGAGCTTGCGTGTCGGTCCGCGACTGGTCTGCTTGCCAGTGTTTTATAGTTTGTCGTAATGCCGCTCACTTGCCTTTTTAACAAGAGTTGTTGTATGCGCTCAACCGTTCGTTTCTCACATTTCACTGGCATTCGACTGTGCAATGAATGCACAGTCAAGCCATTATAACATAAGGGCCCGGGGGGTCGGGAAGGACATATGTTATCTTTTAGTCTGTGAGGACTAATCCCAAGGCACATTGTGTGTCATGTGAGGGAGTCGCACTGTGAAATGAATGCAATGGCATGAGAAAATGTGACATATTGACAAAGAAGCCCAACCCCAAATTACTGTCCTTAACTGCGAAATCAAGGTTGGGGGGTAGTTAGGTAAAGAGCTGCTATACTCCTTGAATCTAATACTAAAAACGTAATCACTTTTGTGAAGCGCCTTGAGGCAGCTTCGGCTGCGATTTTGGCGCTATATAAAAACCTGTTGAGTTGAGTTGAGTTGAGTTTAGAAGCTAGCTAGTGAATTTTGCCGAAGTTGGCATCAAGGGCTGGGTGTACTGTGACGTCCATATTTATTTTACAGTCCATGGCTGGGATTCTATCCTATCATAAAGGCCAGTGGTATAACCTATCGTAAAGGACAATGGGCTAATCTTGTCTTTAGGGTAGTCCACTAACCTTTTAAAAAGGATAGTGGGCTGGCCCATCATAAAGACTAGGGGGGCAGGGGGGGGCGGGCCTAACCTAATGGAGCTAATAGAGACGATGTGTGCGCAAAGTTCCTGAAGGACATTCTCAATCACTGGGGAGGTTTTCACGCGGCTTGGTATTTGAGTGGTTAATGATGTGCTCTGCTGCGTCTCCAGGTTACTCCTTGTGTCTGGGAAAGTCCTACTTCTTCCGTTTCAACCACCCCGAGGAGGCCAGCAGAATGAAGAGCATGCTGCCTTCCAAGAGCCCGGTGTCCCCGCTGGCCTACAGTACAGGTACACACAAAACACGGAGGTATTGGTTCAGAAAGTCGTCGGCCCGTTGCAAACACCCTGGGGTATCGACAGTCTCGGCGGACGCGGGGGTTGAGGCAGGGGGTCTCTTGAGGGACACTGGGCCTTTCAGTGAGACTGGTCTCTTGACTCCTTTTGGGCTCTTGCTGAGATGCTTGTCGCATTTGCTGGATGCCCCAGGGGAAATCTTAAACACAACACACGCACACATGCTCAACAAGGTATAATAATGAAAGATTGCTATTAATAACTAGAAGCACTGAGAGATTGCAAACCTGCCCTGTAGTGGTACAAAAAAATTGTTCTTTTAGTGCTAGCAGTATGTGTGGCAACCCATTATCAATGCAAGTGCTCAAGTAGCCGGAGACTGTATTCCCACCGGTGAACATGCCAACTACATTTCTCAGCGGCCCCTGTGACCCGGAAGTCTGGTCGCGTGACCGCGGTAAGCTTCCAGCGATCTATCAGTAAGTTATTGATTAAGTATGATTAAGGTACTTATAGGCTACAGAAATGCACCAAAATGTAATCGATCCTTCGGTGTGTCATTTCCAACAACTGTACAAAATTTAATCCAGATCCGTGCACAGGTTTTTCAGTTATCTTGGAGACAGACAAACCAACAAACCAATGCTACCAAAAACATAACCTTCTTCGCGCTGCAGGTAACAACAATAAGTATGAAGGAAAAAAAAACAACAACAACAAATTAATTAACCGCCCTGTGCCACCTGCGCCGAGCACAGGGAGCGCTTAAAACCCCCGGAAATGTTGCCTCGGTTTGACCCTCGACAACAAGACCGATGTGCAGCGTCTCATCTCAGGTGCGTTTATGTATGTGTACAAAGTATGCGTTGATGCATGCCCCCCTGGGTGTACGGGTGCATATGTTCGACTTGGTGCGTGTTCCCGCCTCTATATATGTATGTCTGCGGGTGTGTCGGTTCGCTAGCGCGTTTCTATGTGTGCGTATGGGTGTGCATACACTATGGACGGGCACAACACAAAATGTCATCCATAGTGTGTGTGTGTTTGTGTGGGCTGAGGAATGTGTGCCGCAAAAGGTTGTAATTATATGTGTATGGACACACACACCTGGAGCATACAGTAGTTTCTATTTTGGATGCCGACCAACAACTTGGTCATAACTTGTGTGTGTGTGTGTGTGTGTGTGAGTGTCTGTCTGTCTGTGTGTGTGTGTGTGTGTGTGTGTGTGACTGTGTGTGTGTGTGTCTGGTGCACCGTTTCCTAACTAAAATCCCACTCCCGATTTGTTCCATCTGTGCTCTATTCATATTGTAAGATTTGTTTCCGATTTACCTCTAGTTCAGTTTATGTAAGTGTTGTCAGAATTGTCCGATCTAAGGCTGCGCGGTGGCAGAGTGGTTAGAGAGCACGCTTCACAGGCCACAGGTCGAGCAGCACTGCGGATTCGCATACCCTCTCCGACTTTTCTCCGGTGTCTCCCCTCCGACTCTTCATCCCCGAGGGGCGGCACGGTGGCGCAATGGTTAGCATTGCTGCCTCACAGCTAGAGGGTCCTGGGTTCAAATCCCAACCCGGACAGGTCCTTTCTGGGTGGAGTTTACATGTTCTCCCCGTGTCTGCGTGGGTTTCCTCCGGGCACTCCGGTTTCCCCGCCAACGCCAAAAACATGGTCTAAACTGCTCCAGTCAGTGCTGCCCTGGCCAAAGCACTGGCTCACGATCTGGAGTTGGCCCCCGGGCGCTGCACCGTGGCTGCCCACCGCTCCTCAGGGATAGGTTAAATGCGGAGGAAGAATTTCACTGTACATTATGGGTGACGAAATAAAGTATCTATCTTGATCTCAGTTTCCGATTTAATCCTGTCAGTATCTCTCTTAATAAAGAATGAAAAAACGGGGCTTGCGCCCAAAAAATTGCTAAACAAAAATGTGTCCAATTAATAATTCTTTTTAGCCATTTATGTCGATTCGCATAGTAATTAGAAGATTGTTTGGGATGAAAACGGGACATCTGCAACTGCTTTTCAATGAGTCCCCCGCAGGGCACCAGTTCAGCCGCGTCCCGATTCATTGAGAGAAGAAAGCCTTGGAAAGAAATATCTTCAAAGTATCGTTTCCCTCACGCGGGCCCCATGTTTTGTTTGTCTCCATAATGTGATGACTACCAGACAGACACAGCCACTGCCTCCGCTACATGCAACTTGTAGCTGTGAGGTCATATGGAGTTAATGCTGCACTTCAACTTTGGGTGTAGCCTCGTGAGCCAGAACCAACGCATCGTCCACGCATCTCACATCGCTAGACGCTTGCATTTTGGCTCCGGTGAAACCAGGGTCGGAAAAAACATAAAAAAAACAAAAAAACAACCAGAAACGTATCAATCAAATCTCGTTATCCAGTCACAGCGCAGTAGGTGGGACAAGCGGCGTAGAGGCGTGACAACCAAACGCCCACGCCTCGCCTAACCCGTACAAACTTCCCCCCACGTTGTCCGTGCTGATTAGTCGATTGATTCTGTTCCGACGGCAAGTCTGTTTTTTTTTTTCCCTGAGACCCAATGCAAGCGTCTAACGATGTGCGAAGCGTGGACGATGCGTTGGTCCTGGCTGGACAAAAACATATTTGTTTAGCCAAATATGACACAGTTACTTGGTCATTCATTATTCAGTGAATATTATATTTTCTATTGTATATTCATAATTACTACAAAACTGAAATAAGTGTTTTTTTGCTGAATAATCATTTTGAATCAAAACATCTTTTAGAATAATCGATTATTAAAATATTTGATAGTTTCAGCCCTAGAATCACTAAAACTCCATAGAGAACACACAGAAGGAAACACACACCGTTTCTACACAGACCTGCCTCTGGAAGAGGGCGTCTGTTTGAGTTCATGTTAGGAAATAGCGCTGGCTCAGGACCTTGTTACCATTATCCAGCAGGCGTGGGGAGCTCTATGCTGGGGTGATAAACACACTATAACACTGACTCATAAGACGTCCTTCAGCAGCGCCTCCTTTTCATTAACTCATTCTCTGCCAATGGCTTCTGAATCCATTTCAGGATGGACGATAAACAGTAAAAAGATGGCTTTGTCTAGGGCTGTGCAAAAAATTGATTTGAAATCGAAATTGGATTTTGTTGGATTTGTTGAAAGGATTTTGGAAAAAGTGAAACATTGATAATAATGATTTTGCTGATCTGTTTTCAAGTTATATGGGTGAATAAAATGTATATAAATGTAATTTTGTTAATCCTATGCCAAAGGGTGAGGTGTCCTTTAATTAATTACAAAAATGGACACCATTTGCAAAGTTTGAAATATGAAACTTCTAGTTTCAACATATTTTGACCTTTATTCTTTTTTTCAAGAAATTGGAAACAAAAATCTTCAAAAAGATTTCAAAGACACGAATCGGGATTTTATCCTATTAAATTATCATTATTATTTTTTTTTAATTAAACTTGTTTTTTTGGGCGCAAGCACATTTTGTGTCGGGATTAAATCGGCAACTGGGATGAAGAGCCGAGGGAGTGGGGGCATTACAGAAAAGCCAGGGTGGGGATTAGAACTGTTCGACCTATGGTCCATGGGACACGCTCTATAACCACTCTGCCACTGCGCTCCCTACGATCCTATTTTTAGTACAATAGGGGAAATATTTCAAATAGATGAAGAACCCCAGACCAACTAGTGTGTGTGTAAACAAATCAGAAATGATGAGACTACCCTGAGCTAAAAATCTGACTCCACAATATCATGGCTTGTTGCGTTGTTATTGTCTGAAGTGGAACAGTTAAAGTCCCCAAGCATCGCCATGGAGACCCAGCAGGATCCATGCTGTGCTGGAGATGGGTCTGGCTGGTTCTAGTGAGGTGTCTGTCGAGGAGCCGTAGATCATATAGGCTCAGACACCAAGAATGTGCTGACAGCCTTCTCTCTCTCTTTCTCTCTCTCTCTCTCTCTCTCTCTCTCTCTCTGTCTCTCTCTCCCATTCCCTCTGTCTCTCTATATATGATGACTTCATCCTATATCATAGCCAAGGCCAAGTCAAAATCATGGAATATGTTATCAAAAAAGCTGAATCTCGCTCTCTCTCTCTCCATACGCTATAGTTACTTTTTTTTAATTGCAAACTTATGACAATCCCCTGGAGTCTGATCCAGCCAACAAATATACCCATGTTCCGGAACGTTCCGTTCCCACAGGACCATGCTAGATGTTCACCTAGGTGGGAAAACAGGGAGTCAGCAGCTGGGGGCATGCAAGCTATGTCTGTAATGTCCTCGGCTCACCCTCCCAAAAAAATGTTCTAGTTAAGCTTTTCCAGTCAGTGCCACTGGCCAAGGCACTGGCTCAGAAGCTGGAGTTGGCCCCCAGGTGCTGCGCATGCGGCTGCCCACCGCCCCTCAGGGATGGGTTGAATGCAGAGGAAGACTTTCACTGTACATGTATATGTATGTGCGACTAAATAAAGTACCTTTACCTTAACTCTGAATTGCACCCTGATCACTAAAAATAGTTCACAATGTGCCCCATTTGAGGTTCAGCACAGATCTCGATCAGTAAGGGGAGAATTCTTACTGATGCTTTGTAATGCCCAGACCTGCCCCATGCAGTGTCAAATCGAATCGAGGGACTGGCCGGGGTCAAAAATGCTGGGGTAGATTTTTCAGCTCTATCCAGCCCTGTACACACACCCCCATACTAGTCAAACACGCATGCACCGACAGACTTAAGACAGCCAGGCAGGAAAGGGGTTTGATGTTGGGCAGACCTTGAGCATAAATCTGCCCATGTATGGAGAAAAAAAGTATGTGTGTGTGCGTGTGCGCTCACCTCTGAATGCGCGCACGGTGGTATGATGCCGTTCACGTCTAGCCCATTTTAAGCAGGGCTGCAACGAATAATCTGTGACTAATCGATGATTAAATTAATCGACAACTAATGCAATAATCAATAATCGCCAAGGGCTTGAATCATTGTTGGTGCTCTAACAAAGGACACTCTCTCCTAGGGGTGTAAATAATATCGTTTTAGTGTCGATATATCGACACAACCGCTGTCTATACAATGTATCGATACGTCCGCAAGAGTGTCGATCTATTTTCTGATCTATTTTCATCCATTTGCTCTTGGACGTAATTCCACTCCCCTGTCAGGTTAAATACAAAATTTGTAAGAATCGTATCAAATTGAATCGTATCGAATCGTATCAAATCAAATCGAAATCGTATCAAATCAAATCGTATCAAATCAAATCGTATAAAATCAAATCGCATCGTGGTGAATTCTTGAGTATCGAAAAAAATTGAATCCCTGGGTCAGGAAATCCATACTGAATTGTATCGCCATGATAGGTGTGATTTACACCCCTACTCTCTCCCAGGCCATAATATTACTGTTGATATGCAGCACGTGCTTTAGTGCCTGGAATCACTCACACACTCACAGCAGCCAGACACTGTCTGACCACCACTGTGTGTGTTCACCTGCATTCTCTCCATGGAAGATGATACTCTGTCCTCTAGTGGTTGACTTCAGAATTTTTCTCTCACTGTGCCAACAGTCTACCTCGGGCTAAAGAGATTTAACCTGCAGATGTACAACATTCTGCGCTGCCTTCCTCAAAGGAGACTGTAGTCCACTCTAGAAGTCAGTGCAGTGAATATAGACGCGTAGCTGTGTCTCAAATGTGCACTACTCACGCTTTAGTACAGTCTTCAATCGAACCCCTCAGTTTGACACAAGTTGCAGAGATGCAACCAAGTCCGTTCAAGTCCCAAGTCTTCTTGGGCAAGTTTTTATTTCATCTCCCATAGGATCCCATTCATTCTGACTCTGAAGTTGGCGCCCTTAGCGGACAGTACCACCGGAAGAAGTCGCGTGTGGGGTCTCTCTCTCATATACTGTATAGCTCTCTCTATCTCTCCTGGTACCGGATATACGGGTACTTTCAGCAATGGCAGCACGCAGTCGGCCGGCACAAAAAAAATTGATGAAAGCAATGGGATGACGTCATGCACGCTGTGTCTACTTTATATACAGTCTATGGTCCCAAGTCAACTCCAAATCCAGTCATCGTTAACATGCTGTAATTTTAGCTCCAGAATCTGATTTGACTGAAGTACCAAAAAAAGAAAACAATGCTATTATAAAAGCAAAAATCTTGCTTGCTTTTGACTAAAATCAGATTCTGGAGCTACATTGACTGCATGTTAATGATGACTTAACTTGGAGTTGACTTGGGGTTGACTTGACCAAGAAGTTTTAATTTCTCTCTCTCTCTCTCT
>OMKY01213934.1:0-15211 GCA_900302395.1 Bregmaceros cantori | reverse complement strand
ATACGGCGACCACCGAGATCTACACTCTTTCCCTACACGACGCTCTTCCGATCGTTCATGTCTAATAATTTAATACTGATACTTTAATATGTCAGTTTTAAACGGATGCAGTGGACAAGTGCACATTGGCGAATGTGCAATGTTTATCATAATATTGTCTTCTCTCTACATTTCCCGCGTGTGTAGATAGTTTTAATCATAGAAAATGGTGTCTTTCCACCATTATGCATGACAATAGTAGAAAGGGCTCTGGCTGCTGCTCAGACCAGCAGCCCGTTTAGCTCTCTGCCAAACTCGTTGCCTGTAACGCCAAAGTCTTGTGGTTCGATTCCCCTTAGAAATACTTTATTGGTGCTATTTATTGTTTTACATGCAAACTGCGTATTTAATGTTGATGTTTTTTTGGGCACATAATGTTATTGTTGTCATGGTCTATTTGTTAACATCCTAGTCATTCTTAAATGACTGCTGTTCACTTTCAACTCATTGCACATTTTTCACCGCAATTATTACTTTTTTTTGGCAGTGAGGGCCGAGGTGAAGGCCCAGCTGTAAAGTTCACGGTTCGCCACTGAAATGTATAATAACTAATATCAACTGAATAGTAACTGAATAGTAATGAGTTGGATAACGGTATATATATAAATATATATATAATGTGTGTGTGTATATGTAAATGTATAATAACTATCAACTGTATAGTAATGAGTTGGATAACGGTCATTATTGTAAAGTGTTCATTATATTTCTTTCTTTTTTTATATTTTTCTTTTTTTTTTTAAATATGTCAATCGTAAAATTGGATTTTAAGCCTCAGTAGACTGCCCCTAAAGCAGCCAATCACACAGCCCATTTCCATGCTTCAAATAACCCTGGATAAAACATATAAATAAAGTCATAGCTATACACATTTTGGCTCCTTTTTTCAAACTAACATATCTATCACCCAGAAACTTTACTTAAAATTGCTAGGCCTGTGTCGTGAAGTTTTAGAATTGAACATGAGACATTAAAAAACGTTTTTAACCGGTTTTGTAGATTTCATAATATTCTGTTTCTGTTCCGGAACATTTGAAGAAAACTTTTTTCGTTTCTGTTTCCGCTGTTTCGTAACATTTTTTCTGTTTTCGTTGAACTGGTTCGGAGGCATTGAACACCATCTTTTTCTACTGCCTGCTTTTCATCTTTATCAGATAGGATCAGTCGGGGACTGGGTTGAAGAGATCTGGGGTAGGGCGCGTTAGGTGCATAGACTGTATATAAATACACATTCGCTTCAGCCGGTGTGCCGACTTCAGTCTGCTTATCGAGTGGGCGGAGTCGACTACCAAAAGCACGGAGCCTATAGGATTTACTGTTTTTTACTGTTTCCGCTCCTCGTAAAATTCCGCAAAATTCTGCTTGTTTTCTGTTTTCGTTTTCGTTCCTTGAACTGGTTCGGCGGCAGTGAACACCATCTTTTTCTACTGCTGAGACTCAGTGGGAATTGGAAGCCACGGGGACCGAGATGCCACTGGCCTGCACTGTGAGCCTGTGCCAACATGACGGCTGCCGAGATAATGCCGGCGCCGAGACACGGACTGTCCGTCAATCTAATTATGGAGCGCCTGTCGATGTGGCGTTTCTAATGCAATGGTGACAAAGTTCTAAAGTTTCATCGTCCCCACGTTGAACACTCCTTCACTCCGTCCCTCTGTCTCTATCGCTCTCCCTCTGTCTCTATCTCTCTCCATCTTTCCCTCTGCAACAGCTAGCAAGAACAGTTGATGGAGTCAGTGTTGGTCAGTAGCCAGTGAACCAGTTATCAACAAAACTAACCAGACTAAAACTACCATCATGCACATAATGTCCTTTCTGCCTTATTCTGGCAATAAACAAATTATCTTTGGCTCGCTCTCTCTGCCCTCCCCTCTCTCCCTTTCTCTCTCTCTCCCTCTCTGTACCTCTCTCTCTCTCTCTCTCTCCCTTTCTCTCCCTCCCTCTCTCTCTCTCCCTCTCTCTCTCTCCTTCTCTCTCTCTCCCTCTTTCTCTCTCTCTCTCCTTCTCTATCCCTCCCTCTCTCTCTCCCCCTTTTTCTCTTTCTCCCTTCCTCTCCCTTCTATCTCTCTCTCTCTCTCTCTCTCTCCCTTTCTATCCCTCTTCTCTCTCTCTCTCTTCCTCTTTCTCTCCCATTCTCTCACTCTCCCTCTCTCTTCTGTCTCTCTTTCAGTTTTTCTCTTTTGCACTGTTTGTAACCATCTGCTTTGCTCTCTCTCCCTCTCTCGCTTTCTCTCTCTCTCTTCCCATATCAATGTTTATCCGCATCGCTCTCCTTTTCTTGCCTTGTTCCCTAACACTCATACACTTGCATACAGTCTCTCACGCAGACACATTTACACAAACACTTAGACAAACACTACACTACACTACACACACACACACACACAGCTGTTGGGGCAACAATATAGATGGGAGTCCTTGGCAACCAGAAGCCTTCGTCCGGTTCCTGTTTATTTAACGTTTCATTTCACACCACAGCAGCATGTGAATCCATGCAGAGTCCTCTCCAGTCCCAGTGAAACCTCTGTGTTTTGGCCCCGGTTGTGGGACAGCTCTTTCCAGCAGTGCCCCCACTAACATTACATCTCTGCTGACCAGCTGTTGTCCTGGACATCCGGAAGTTGAACACTGGCTGGGCTGTCATGACTCCCTGGTGACATTCCCCCACTCCGTCTCAAACAATCACCCCAAAGGAAGAGTGGTTTGTGGCTCCATTCCAGTCAGTCATTTTTTAGCCTGGCGAGCCAGAACTACGAATCTTCCACGCATTGCACACGATTAGAACGCTCATTGGGTCTGGTAAAACCAGATTATAAAATCAAATTGTAGGTGGGACAGGTGGCGTGGAGGCGTAACACCCAAACGCCCATGTCTCGCGTCGCTCATACCAAACTCTGCCCAAGTCTTGATTAGAATCATTTGATTGGTCATGTATGTATATGTATACGGGCGACGTCTGCCTGATTTGCCCAGACCCAATGTACCGTCTATCGGCGTGTGATGCGTGGACGATTATGTGTGAACTTTTGCTGTTTCGCTATTTGTATTTATTCTTAACATTTCCGAGAGCCTACTGTTTCATGCTAACTTACAACATACTGGGTTTTCAGCCAATCTTACTTGTTATTTTTATTGTTTGTTTTGGGTGTGGGGCTTAACAGTGTTCAGTATCCAACAGGATGGGCAGGGTCATGACATGGGAATTGAATGAATGATGAATGATGGGAATTGAGACTGGCATTGGGAACGATTCAAGTCAAATCAGTATTAGAAAATGTATAGTATTTTTTAGTATTTGCTAGGGGTGTAAATAATATCGTTTTTGTATCGACATATTGATACAACAGCTGATGCCACAATGTATCGATACGTCCGCAAGAGTATCAATCTTTTTTCTGGTCTATTTTTATCCATTTGCTCCTGGACGTAATTCCACTCCCCTGTCAGGTTAAATAAAAAAATCGAAGAATCGTATTGAATCGTATCGTGGTGAATTCTTGAGTATCGGAAAAAATCGAATCGTTGGATCAGGAAATCGATACTGAATCGTATCGCCATGATAGGTGTGATTTACACCCTTAGTATTAGCACGGAAGAGCCTACTCCTCCGTTCTAACTTATAATAGTCTGGCGAGCCAGAACCAATTAATTGTCCTTGCATCGCACGCCACTAGACGTTGGGTACATTGGGTATAACCAAATCAGACAGGCATCTGATTTGGCCAGCCCGTGTACGGCTGACCAACCATCGAGAGGTGAGCGGAATGATTGTTCTATTCGCGCGTGATACCTGGACGATTCATTGGTTCTGGCATGCAGGTTGAAGGTCCTGCCTGGCGTGAGACTTCACCATATTACATTCCTACTAAGTCAATTTTTATGATGAAGAAGAGAGAAGAGATTCTTCTTAGTTGGTGCAGCGGGCTCATATGCAAGTGTCTTGTAGTAAAATATTCAATTGAATGTTTGGTTAGAAAATTAATCAATTCAATATTATCAATTGATTAATTGGTTATCGATTAACCGTTAATTGATTAATCATTGAGATCCCTAATGTGAACAAATAACATTAACATATTTCACCCCTTGCTAAACCCACCATGCCCAATCATGCTTCTGTCTTGGCATACCGCCTTGTCCCCCACACTCACACATACACAAACACACACACAAGCCTGTCCCCCCTCCCCCTAGTTTAGTCTGGGTCTTGAACGCTAGTGTGTCTGTACCCATTTGCGTGTGTGTCCATGTATATGTGTGTGTGCACATGCACCTTTGTGTGTGTATGCTACCGCCCCTCTCCGCACAGACAGCTGCACTGGCTGGTTGGCCCTGAAATCGCCACGCATCCCATTTCTCCAGCCGTCAGACACACAGACACACACACGGACACACACAAAATGGTTTTATACACACATATGTCTTATGCGGGCACTTGCTTCCTCATTGGAAAACGTGTGCACACACACACCCACACAAATCACACTGTCTGTTACTTTCTCACCCCCCTCTCTCTCTCTCTCTCTCTCTCTCTCTCTCTCCAGTTCAATAAGGAGAATATTTATTCTCATAAGAAACACCTTGCCCTATCTCTCTCGCTCTCTCTTCCGTTACTTGTCTCTGTTGCGCTTTTGCTTACGTTCACATTTTATATATTTATTTCTTTGCCCATTTTCCACCAGTCCCACACTCGCGAGCGTGCACGCGTCTGCACTTCAACTCAACACACACATCCACTCACACCCACTCCCCAGCTTCCCCTTCTCACTACAGCTGTGTGTCAGCTGTTCATCTCCACAGCAGCACGAACGGACATGGAACCCAACAGAAGAAAAGAGAGAGAGACAGAGAGGAGAGATCGAGGGAGAGAAGGAGAGAGAGAGAGAACCTGATGGAATGGAGCTGACAGAGAGGGAGAGAAAGAGAGTGTGGGATGAGAGAGAGAGGGAGGAGAGAGAGAGAGAGAGAGAGAAAGAAAGAGAGAGAGAGAGAAAACCTGGTGGAGTGGAGCTGAGAAGGGAGAAAGAGATGGAGAGAGAGAGGGGAGAAAGGGAGAAAGAGATGGAGAGAGAGAGAGAGAGGAGAGAGAAACGGAGAAAGAGACTGTGTAACTACGGGAACTTTGGCTGAATTCCTCTCTATTTACTCTGAATAGGGTACACACATAGGCTTTCAGTTCTCTGTTGACTCATTCTGCC
This sequence comes from Bregmaceros cantori, assembly GCA_900302395.1. Classification (NCBI taxonomy): domain Eukaryota; kingdom Metazoa; phylum Chordata; class Actinopteri; order Gadiformes; family Bregmacerotidae; genus Bregmaceros; species Bregmaceros cantori. Next base: position 9,974 of record OMKY01213934.1, on the reverse strand, counting down.
CCTAAGACAATGGTTACCCAAACCGGGCTTATCCCCTCCATGGAGACTCTTATGTTCACAAAGCAATCAAAAAGGCTCATATGAGTAATATACGGATTTAGGCCCAGCTCAATTGTTGTTTATCAACACTCGAGAGTGTGATGTTTTTCACCTCCATCACTCCCACGCGTGCACACAGTCCGATTTTCGTCAAAGTTTTGGGCTTTTAACAGTCTTGGGGGCTGGGGTGGGGGGGGTCTACTCCACACTTTCTGGAGTGGGCCGCAACTGATTTTTTGTAAAAATGTAAATGTATTTAAATGCATACATGTTGCATGTACTAAGAGTGGCTCGTGTTCATTTTGTGCACCCCCTAAAGCAGGATAAGGGATTTTTTGAAATGCATTTTCATCACATCATCAAAAGCTTTTTAGTATTCACATCACAAAGTCCCCCAGCTTTTGCCGTACACTGCAATGCTATTTTGGCTGGAGCCTCTTTTAGGCCGCTGTGTCACTCTGCCGTCAACATGCTTGCATCACACTGTCACACCAAAACCAGGCACCCATTTCGTAATGTGCTTATGTTTTTGATAACAATTCTTATTGATGCCTTATATGTGATTGCTTAAAAAACATTCCCAATGCTACAGCGAGGTTTATGGTGGTGATGTCATGGAGGTTGGTAGTGGGTAACATCACAAGGTTTGTGATGTTACAAGTGTTGTGGTGTTTATCCGTGCTGCTGGGGTCCCCCTCCGACACTTTTGAGTGCTGATTCAGACAGTCGTCGGCCCGTGCATTAACCCTGCGGTGTCAACAGCCGTGGCGGACGCAGAGGTCGGGAGCCAGGGCCTTTACATGGGTGGGGCCTTGGTTTCTTGATCTCTCTCTGGCTCTAGTCGCAAAGCTCGTCGCTCCAGGGGAAATCTTGAAATAAAACAACAAGACGGGCTATATCATTGAGAAAACATATAGATGTACATATTTGGATTGGAAAAACCAAACATATTTCTCCTTGAGGAGCTGGTGTAGCTAGTTCCCGTACTCCAGACCCGTACTCCTTATCAAAAGCACTCTTGAAAAAACATTAGTGTTGGTCCACGGTTTCTGTATCAACAAGTGTCAGATCTCAGCGCACTGCTGAGACCCTTGGCACTGCATTCTTTCAATGGCAGGACAACTGAGCCACGGGGTTGTATTATTACGCCATGCAGGGCCAGCTGTTTGCTTTAGAGGGTGCTCTTACAAGGCCGCACTGCTTTACTCTGCTTTCCTTGGCTACGCCACAGCTCCAGCGCCAGGACTATTCCCGTAGGCTTGGGAGCTGCCATTCCCTTTCAGCATTTTCCCTTCCATACGGCTGTTCTTCAAAGTAGCACATTTAACAATGGTAACAATGACAGCTCACTAACTTTTGACAGTGAGTGCCCATAGCCTGGCAAGCCAGAACCAACAAATTGGTTCTGAAAAAGAGTGAGAGATAGTCAGAGTTCCCCACACGTCTGAAAGTTTAACGACGCCGGGTCGCATCGAGGAAGCGATGTTGTTTATGTTAATCACAGAAACGCGGAGGGATCGCTGCTTTTTTCACACCGGACGCGGCCACTCTGTCAGTTCCTCCACTTCCAACCGCATTTGATGCCTAGTGATAGTGATACACAGCGGAGAGTCGCGCGACAATCTGCGGTACACGGAAGAATTTGAGGAGGAGAATAGGAGGAGAATATTGCTGAAAATATATCCAATGTGTATTTAACTGGATCTACTGCCATATAATTTATGGTCAGTTGGACAGGAAGGAAGTATTCATTAGCAACCATAAGCTCTGATAATTGCATTTGATTTTTTTTTAATAGATTTGATTTTAATATATATTTTTTACTTCCTCAAAAATGTTAGGCAACTCTATGGCAATGCAACTTCTACCTGCCTCTGAAAATATGTTGAAAACATATGTTAATAAAGCCTTTGCATTGCATTTATGTTGTTTTGCAATGTGTCTGTACAATGTATTAATAATGCACCTCTAATCAAACCCCAACTTAAAAACCGCAATTTATCGAAAGCTGTACATTTTTTATTTTTGGACAAAACCGTGCGGCCCCAATCTGTATGTATAATACATTCTGATTCGGCATGGACCTCCGCTTCGGATCGGTTGGGCAAGGGCGGGGCTGCCCCGTGGCTGTAGCAGCAGAGAGAGAGAGAGCCAGTCGGTGCGTTCCGCCGGAGGACGGCTCTCTCGTCCTCATAGCGCCACGTGTGTGTTGTGCGGGCGTTACGCTCCATGCGTTCTCCTGTTTATTCCGATTGCCCGTATACATGGACACTTTCACCATATAAGCGGATCGCCGGCCGGCGGTCTCTTTTAATACGCTTCAAAATGTACTCCGATCCACTTGAAGCGGATGCATGGAGGTCTATACATAAGCACTTTTGAATCGGATCCACCGATAAGTTGATTATATTTAGGCTTTTTGGTACCATGTAAACGGGTCTATTGATTCAGGTTAATAATCTTTCCGATCGTCCAAAAATTGTGTCTAAAAACAGCAGATAGACTACCAATCTACAGGTAATCTGTAAACTCTTGATTGAACATCCAAACTCTTGAACGTCCAAAATTATTTTCTATGCTTTTAAATTCCTTCCACAGAGGCTTGGCAACCTCATGCCTCACACGTGGGACATCAAACCAAGGACCTCACAAGACGATGAAATTATCGGTGCTCCCCCCTCCCCAAAAAAAATATGACTTAGTTTTATCATCCCCCCAAAATGAAAGTGCCAAACCCCAACTTTTTCATCTTGAGGGCTGAAAGACGGAGATGTGATTGACACCACCAAAACAAAAACAGCTGTGCTAAGCCTAAGGTGGTTACCTGGCTTTCATTGCCTGTAACCATGAAACACTATCTGGGGAATCTCCAAATATACGGTGAAAAAAAAGGAGAAACTTTGGAGAATATGTTTGGAGTTATTGCCAACCAGAAGGGTTCATCTCCAGCTGGAATTCAAACTCTCAAGCACTCCTTTATGCCACACTGAGGAAAGGGTATCGAGTCGTCACAGAAGTTGGGGGTTAGGGTTAGTTTTGGCGACCAAACGAATTACTTGAATGGAGACGGGGGCAGAGTTTGGTATGGGCGGCGCGAGCCGTGGGCGGAGTTTGGTTGTCACGCCTCCCACCTGCGCTGTGCCTGGATAACACAATATTTTGACACGTTTTTCGACAGTGATCGTTCTAATCGCGCGCGATGCGTGGGCGATTCAGCGGTTCTTTTTTACCCTCATTTCTCATGCCAGTAACGAGTGCTGAATAAGGAAGAGTCACACAGTAGCTGAGGACTGACAAAGATTCTAAACTTTCTAAAATGTGCTCTGGCCAGCCCGAGAAGGCTGACAGCCTGAGGTGCTTACTGTTTTGGCTTGTTGGCTGCTGCCTGCAGCGATTGACACGACTTCTCACTCTGTCTCTGCCTCCACAACTCTCACTCTCTTCTTCTCATCTGTCTTACTTGTATTCAGATAGTTTGAACAATACATTGATTTAGTCATTTCAGACAATCGCGAGAAAAGTGACAGAATAATCATTTTTCAATATAAAGGTAAATGTACTTTATTTAGACACACATACATACATGTACAGTGAAATTCTTCCTCCACATTCAACCCGTCCCTGAGGAGCGGTGGGCAGGCACTCAAGGGCCAACTGCAGATTCTGAGCCAGTGCCTTGGCCAGGGGCACTGAATGGAGCAGGTTAACTAGAACGTGTTTTTGGTGGTGGGGGAAACCGGAGTGCCGGGAGGAAACCCACACAGACACGGAGGAGAGCATGTAAACATACAGAAAGGACCTGGGCTGGGATTTGAACCCAGGACCTACTTGCTCTGAGGCAGCAGTGCTAACCACTGCACCACCGTGCTGCCCCATCATCCGCCATAACAATCAAGTACTAAACTTGTACTCCCCCACACTATAAGCAGTAATCAACCACTTATAGTGATCAAATTGCATCGAGACAAACGTGATCACCACAACAGGATTCCATTTTTGCATTTATTTAATAATATGTATGTATTATTGGTATACAATGTTCGTGACATGAACATGCTATATCATGCAAGTTGACCAGGTCTCAGAACCGAAAACCAAAAACAAACAGAATTTTACGGAATTTTACGAAGAGCGGAAACGAAAAAAGCTTTCTTTCTTTTTTTTCTGTTCTCTTTATACATATCCAATGTCTGGGAGACTATTTCCAGTTGTGCATCCATCCAACTTTCACTGTCAATCTGACCAAGCCCCATGCATCTGGGGCTCCATCTTGTGGACAGACGAGGAAGTCAATGTAATGGCGTTTTAAACTCGGTTTCACGTTAATACAGTTGCACAGAAGTTTGAAAGTCCACCAAATATATTTTGTATAAACTATATCTAAACTTAACATCGCACACTATAAGGAACTTTAAGAACTAACAAAATCTTTGCGTTCTGAACCGGTTCAGGACCGATATTTTGGTGGCGGAGCGGTTCCGAGAATGAAAACGTCAAACATAGGCCTGCCTGAATCGTCCAGAATGGAGCATTTTAAAATCAAGCCCTGAAGTTGACACAAATATACTTTGATATTCATGCATCTCTTCTCTTCCCCCTCGACAGGTATGCTGTTGGGTGCTGAGTTGTCTTCGGACAGGTAACCAGGTCAGCCACTGTTTCCATGGCGACCGTGGCTACAGGGAAGTGGCTGGGGCTGGTGGCTGCAGTGCTGACACTGGCATCCTCCATAGAAGTCAACGAGCGTGACTTCAATCCGGGTGAGTGCTTTCTACCATTATGACAAGCACTTTAGAAATGATGAAGATCATAAGGCTTAGCTTTGGTCTTTCAACATCAAGGCCTTCTAAAGATACAATGGATAATTGAATGTGTTTGGTTTATTGCATTCATCCATGAGGGGAAACATGTTTTGCCACCAGAGCGAGCGCAACAGACAAAATTGACAACATCACAGTACAAGGCAAAGCATAGACCCACGGAAGCATGCGGCACATGCAGAAAAGGAATATGAAATTATCGATAACAATCGTATTTGTAAATTGTAATATCTTAGCAGCAGTTGGCACAAAGGACCTCTTGAACCGCTCAGTTGAGCAAGGTGGTGCATTAAATCTATTGCCTGAAGAGCTTTGGAGATTTTGGAATATGTCATGTAGGGGTTTGATACGTATCACTGAACTTATCTCTGGGATGATCACTTGCCATTTGGCCATTTCACTCTGTAGTTTGGTTTCATTTGGGGACTTCCATCGATATTGGAATCTGCAAGATCCACCCAATGGTAGTGAGGCAGATTGTTTCGTAATGAGTAAAGATTTACTTTTGTTAGGTCATGGGGGTTATAAGTAACTTTATATTTGGGATGATGTAAAACCTTAAGACAAGTTTTTTTGTGAGACTTTAAAATAAAAATAATGTTTTTTTTTCTTTTCCTCAGAAAATCAAATCTAAATCGAATCTCTAATTAAGAGACAGGAATCTGCATTTTATTTTTTGCGAAAATCGCACTGCCCTAAATGCTGCATCAAGCATCAAGCTGTGTCAACAATACCAAGTGCTAGATGTAGCCTTGAAAAGACTGATAACATATTTCTTGCCGTAGATTTAGAAGCAGAAGTTTATTCTGATTATGCAAGAATTTACCTAGTGTTGTTACTCATCATCATCAATCCCGTAGTCTGGCTGACCGTTTGGGCGCCACTGAAGACTTAGAAACCAGCTCTCTACATCTCTCTCTCTCTCTTCGGCCATTCACATGGTGTCACTCAGCCCCACTTGTCCACTCTTGGATGTCATCTCGCTCATCGCTTTCTCTGTCTTCCTCTCCTCCTTCCACCTGGCACTGTGCCTTGAAGGATTGTTTTTGAGAGTCCTTGAGATCTCGTGACATGTCCGTACCATTCTAGTTTAAGTTTTTTTACTGTGGTTAGTAGATCTTCATATGGTCCGATGGCTTGTTTTATTCTGGCTTTCACTTCTTTGTTGCAGCCTGCAGAACCATGTCTTTATAGAGAATATGCCTTTCCAGTTTCAATCACATAGCGAAGAAAGCATTGGCCTGGGAAAGTGTTCATCATACACGTCGTATGCAACTGTTCTAAAAATAAGCGTGGTTAATTCATTTTATGATTGCTCTATTATGTTACCGCTGTCGCGTCTGCCCAAGGATACCATGAAACCAATACGCTAACAAAATGTCTGTAAGCGAATCATATATTTTATGTTTATTAAACACCTCCAGACACGCTAAAACTTAAACAGCATTAGAAGTAGAACACAGTGTAAGCACACACCACTGTTTTTCCAGGCACCTTACAAGAATAATGAACATTCTCGGATAAATAAACCAATGGCCTTTGCTTTGTGAACAACATCAATCAATACACGATAGCCGAGAACTATGTTGATAAACGATTTAAACGGAGCCACATTTCACCGGCTGATTGGGTTTAAAAACACACCCAACTTATTCAGAGGGGATTCTGGTGTTAATCAGCAGAGTAATGTGAGTTGCAGGAGCACACAAACATCACGTTACCGCACTGCTAACCTGCTTGTACAGGGTGGATTGCCCTAATGTGGGCCACTCCCTAATTTGGGGCACTTGAGCTCTGGTGTCTCCTCCCTAAACTAATCAGTGTCAGCGAAACTATGGTAAAAACAAACTATGGCAATGTGCACAGTTGGGTATTGTTACTTTTGACTGTAATCCCGTTAATCCCCATTAAAAAGTAATCTGTTACGTTACTGGATTACTGATTGAAGCATGCAACGAGATTACTTTCTGTTGCCGATAAAATAAAACCCAATTAAGAATAAGATTCATACCTGTTCTACAATGAAATTTAAAATTGCTCATATATACACCGTCTCATCCATCTCAAGTGGATTGGAATACATAATATTGCTTTAGAAAAAAATGTAGCTAGGAGCGGATCACCTGTCAAGTGAAACTAACGTGTTGGATTACAAAGTTGCTCAAAAAGTAATCCGTTAGTAATCCGTCCGTTATGATAACGGATCACACCCAGCTCTGGTAATCTGTCCAACATTAAGTTCAACTGTTCACTATATTGCCCCACCTGAGGAAACTGATTATCTCACATTAGGGATCTGCGAAAAAAGGCCCGCATTAGGGCAATCCACCCTATACTTTTATTCTCCAGTACATTACGCAGATGGTCAAATTACATATGACTGTTGGGAGTGCTGCAGGTGGGTGAGCCGGGGTCGTGAATGGGGGCGGTGTGGGAATGCACTGCATGTAACCAGAGCTCCGTCCCTGTGGTCGGACCAGTGGCCACCATAACAAAATGTATATGGCCAAACATGTATATGTAGGTGTGTGGGAGGGAGTGAGCGATTAAGCCGTTCCTACTTACTTATGGAAACTGACCATTTCATGACGTGACATTTTGTCCCGCCAGCTGAAACGCACTTCCTGTGTCTGTATAGTTGCCTGTGTAAAGTCATCGTAGTGGACCGAAGTGGCTGAATTTGTCACACAAAACTCACATCCTTTCAAAATCAGCTTACTACCGCTTTCTCTGTGACTAATTACACATTATCCCCCCTGCTTCGCTCACCATTTTGCATAAATATTGATGAAATACAAGTTACTCACTGATGTGGTCACATGTTCTTCTGGACCAATGAGACGGCTGCTTCCACTTGTAAATCCAACATGAATGAGTAAATGCAACGGGTTGCACAGATTATTGAATTGTGCGTTTGTGGGGCATAGATCCGCACAAGAGCATTTGGGTGTGGAATAGCACAGCGCAAGTTACCACAATAAATGGTAAAATAAATGGCACCGGAAGTTATGTTCAGCCTAGAACTTTACGGGAACTACCTGCCAAACTCGTCTATATGGTGAAAAAAAAATTGCAGTTAAAGGTGCCATACTGAGTTCATTCAAAAATGTATATAGAAGTCAGGGCTCTGAACCAGTTCAAGGAACGTAAACCGAAAACGAACAAAATTTTACGGAATTTTACGAGGAGCGGAAACGGAAACGGAAAAAAAAAAATCTTCAACTATTCCGGAATAGAAACGGAACATTATGAAATCCACAAAACCGGTTAAAACCTTTTTTTCCATTCTCTATATATTTGAACATGTGCTATGTCTGGGAGACTATTTCCGGTTGTGCACATCCATCCAAATTTCAATCACTTATTAAGCCCCATGCATCTGGGGCTCCATCTTGTGGACAGACGAGGAAGCGAATTTATTAATGACGTTAATACAGTTACACTGAAGTTTGAAAGTCCACTTAGTATATTTTGATACACTATACGAACTTTAAGAAAGAACAAAATGTTTGTGTTCCGAACCGGTTCAAGACCGGTATTTTGGTGGCAGAACGGTTCTGAGAACAAAAACGTTAAACTTAGGCCTGCCTGAACCGTTCGGAACAGAACTTTTTAAAAAATAATTTCATTTTCAAGCCCTGGTAGAAGTTGCTGTTGTTGACAGAGTGGTTAAAAACGCTGCACACAACGTGGCCCCATTCCTAGTAATAACGCCGTGGTTTCCATCACAGCGTCCAGGTAGAGAGTGTGTCCCCCAGGCCACGGGCCGTGCAGCGCCGTGGGTTCAAATACCGTCTCCGGCTTTTCTGCAATGTCTCCCCCGACACTTCATCCCTGTTTCCCATTTTAATCCTGTCACTACCTCTCCCAGTAAAGAATGAAAAACGGCGCTTGCGCCCAAAAAGTTTATTTAGTAGGGTACCTACGAGACTCTTTGAGTGGTGGGCTAAGCCAAAGGAATAAGTAAAAACATAGCATAACATAACATACAGTCTTGTGCTAGTCTATAAAAATATGAATTCCCTATCACATGTTACAGATAACAACTTATTCAAAGTAAAAACAAACCGCATAACAGCTGGTGCTGTTAAACATGGCGTCCAGAAAGGTGTTTTTCAGTTACATGCTTGGTCTTGTAAACATGTCTGCAGCGTTACCGCGACACCCGTTTTTTGCTGCATTAATTTCCTTCAGTAATTATTAAAGAACACCCACCTGAGGGAGATTGTGTCGACGGTGCGTAGGAGTCGCAAGATGTCTCCAACTGTCTCTCTCTGTGGTGCGTTTTCTAATGAACGCACCACACACACACACACAGATCGACACACATACAATTGAAGACAAGTTCGGTGGGTAGTTCCCGTAAAAATTCTACCCCGAATATGCCTTTCGGTGCTGTTATGTCGCTGTGTTCTGACTAATTTTTGAACTTGTCTATTTAATGGGAACCGTGCAATTACATGCACGGTTAAAATTAGACATTAGTGATTTTCCCTCCAACTGTCCCTTACCCTTAAAAAGACTCGCCCTGCTCTAAATGACGATGCCATGAAAATGACTACAACACTAGAAAAGTGTAACTTCTTCCCAACGCTGTTAACAAGCTGGTTGACAATTGACTGACAGCACTTTCAGTTTCAGGTTTTTGCTTCCTTTTACAGCTCTAAAATTCAAAATATCAGTTACATATCGTTTATCGGTATCGGTCCACCAGGCAAAAATTGCTTATCTCATGTAAACTTGTACTGTGCTATTCCACACCCAAATCCACAAACGCATGATTCAATAATCTGCTCAACCCGTTCCATTCACTCATTTTCGTCCGACTTATAAATGAATGCAGCCTTCCTATTGGTCCAGGAAAACCACACCGACTGAGTAACTTCAAGTCGTATTTTCAAAATGTCAGCCCTGTTTTTAGCGCGTTTTCGGTGCATTTTCTAATGAATGCACCGCACACACACACACACACACTTATAGATACATACATAAAATGTGCATGTGCGCTTCACATTTATGTGGTTTAAGGTTTGTCCTCTAGCCACACATTCCATTCTCCTGACTCAGTGACAGCAACTGAGATAGAGACCCCCCCACCACCACAGAACCCCCCCC
>OMKY01213933.1:0-10452 GCA_900302395.1 Bregmaceros cantori | reverse complement strand
TAGATTAATCGTTGGGTGAATCAATTATCAAAGTCGTTAGTTGTAAGCCTAATATCTAGTTCTAAAGGCGAGATTACACTTCTGCAACCGTACACACTGTCGCTTGGGTCTGGTTGCGAATTTCTAGCGAGGCACAGAAATTTCCCGCCGAAGTGGAAGTGTATTCGAGAACTCGCTAGAACTCCGGCGGCCCTGGCGGGAGTGTTTATATTCAATTTATATTTATTATATTGTAGTGTACTTCCTCATTGTTTTTTAAAAAATGGCTAGTCCTGGTACCATAACGACAACAATACAGCCGGAAAGGCATGTCAAGGACCAATCACGGCTGCTTTTTCTCTGCACTTCCACGCGGGTTCGCAACCATCTGACGCATAGTCAGGATTTTTTTGAGGTGCGCAATGCCGGCTGGAGAACCTCTGTGCGGAGGCGTGGTCGCGCACAGAGGCAGATAAGACAGTTGGCCTTCAATTCTGTATTGCTTCTCCAGGTCCAGCTCAAGCCGTGATAGAGGTGGTGACCGGGACCGGCGAGACGCTCGGGACGACCGCAGCAACCGGCCGACCGTCACCAAGCGCAGCTTTAGCAGAGAGTCGCAGGAACGGGGCGACAGGGACGTGCGTCGCGTGGCCAGCCTGACTGAAGATCCCAGCCGACGGGAACGGGCAGCTAACAAGGAGCCTGCAGGTACACCTCCAGGTACACCTCACAACAAACTCTGCATAATGATTATTATGCAGTCATATGGCATCATTATTATGCAATATTTTAAAATAATGAATTCCTTTGGCGCCAAAGACACGCTTGTTTTAAAAATATATATGCACGGTACAGTGTGATTTTGACGGCACTATACGACACCTCGGGCCGCGTATGCCGATTTTGTTAGAAATCTGCATTGATACCCACCCATGTTCTGGAGACTTACTAAAAAATGGAAACGGGTACAAACTAACTTTTCTTTGTTTATTTGGGTGCAAACGCTGTTTTTCATTATTGAGAGGGATAATGACAGGATTAAATCGGAAACTGGGATGAAGACTCGGGAGACACTGCAGATAAGCCCCCTCCAACTATCTTTTTTTTTCTTGTTAAAGGGAAGTCTGAAGTTTCCTTTGGTCTGCTTGTTGTTGACGAAGACATGGAACTTAATTTTCTATGGGTCTTGAAAAATACTTGATAAAAACCCTGGAACTGGGACATGCTGAATTTGAAAATTGCCTGGCACTCAATGAGTTGGATGGACCATGGATATGCACGGAGACTAATGTGACTAAGTGATGCCCCCTCTTCTCTGAGGGTGTTTACGTGTATATATTTGTATCATCTATTGCAAATATCCCAATAAGTAATTCTCACATCATACTCCTGAATAATTACTCCTTTCTCTGAATGGTGCCGTACTGTGCATCTCTAAATTCCAGTTTGACTTTTGCCCTTTGTCCAGTGAAACAAGAATCTGCTCCGACGCCTGCAGCAGAGTCCAAACCAGCACTAACTGAAGAGCAGATGGAGAAGAAATCCACAGCCATAATCGAAGAGTATCTCCACCTCAATGACCTGAAGGTCCGTATTGACTGCCTTTCGTCTTCTCCCTTGGGGCCTTCTTGGGGTGATTTTAATTTTTCCTTTTTCAATAAGCATGAATCTACCTTATAAAACATTGTCATTGCTATACACATTTTGTTTTTTCCTAAAATACCTCAACTATCACCCTATACTATTGAAATACTTTTGTGGTGTGTTGTGTTCACGTGAAATTGAATGCAATGAGCAAAAGAAAAAGTTTCCAGAACTTAGTAAATTTTCTAAAACCATACCTAGTTATGGAAGTTAAGATACATTTATGTGGGGATAATAAAAACAAAGGTCTGCAAACATCATCGTCATATATGTTTGTAGTTTTATCAGCTTTTGTTAAATTCACATTCAATATTTTGACCTACTCAATATTCTAACACTAAAGATTCTGTACGCTCATGCTTTGGCTGCAAAGTGTGCAAAATTGGTAACGTTCATGAGAAAAATATTTTTATCCGGTTCAATTGTTTTATCGGACCATGAGCGCGAACAGTTCATCAAATCGGCCTATGGTCAGATGTAAAGATGCGGTTCTTTTGAAAACGATGTATTACATGACACAAAGACCCGTTAAACATTTTTTAAAACTCATTTTGCAAAAAACGTCAGTTATGCAGCAAAAAACCATAGGTCATATTTCCAACATCTCCAGCAATCTTTTCCTCAACCGCCCGGGGAAAAACACTGAACTCGGCCACGGCAGCCATCATGAACGGTGTAAAGTCCAGCAAGATCTGTCAATTCTTTCTAGATTTGAAAACGACTTCAGTATGTTGGAGTATAGCTTCTGCGCGCCCTATGTTGGCCAAATAAACGGGCCATGGTCTAAACTCCGAAATGTACCTTTGGTGATTCCTGCAAGAACCACGTGTAACGTTCTGGTGTGCATGTGTTGTCTGGTGCTCCACAGGAGGCCTTGCAGTGCGTGTCGGAGCTCAGCAGTACCTCGCTACTCTTTGTGTTCGTGCGGAACGGGGTGGAGTCCAACCTGGAACGCAATCCCCAGGCCCGGGCGCGGCTCGGCTCCCTCCTGCACCAGCTGGTCAAGGCTGGCACGCTGCCCCCCGCGCAGTACTACAAAGGGTGCGTATATCAATTTAAGTTTTTTTTCTATCGACAGGATTAGCCAGAAAAGTGAATGGGAAGGAGTTGACGAGGGGAAGCAAACTTTTGAAACTTTGTGTCCCGTGAACTCTTGTCTCGGGCACAGAAGCATGCATGTGCTGGACGCAGTAGCCTAACCGACTGCACTACAGAGCCAGTATATCTGGATTATTTTTCCAGGACCAATTGTTGAAGTTAGCTTGTATTTGGGCTAAGGTTGCTTTTCTACATTTGTTTTTATTCTTTTTATGGAGAAGTACTATGAGTTGACTGTCTTCATGTTGATTTGCAAGGCACTTTTTTCTAGCCTTGCTCTCGGAATCAACGATTCGTCCACAAATGGGATGGTCCGGCGGGTCTGGACCAACCAGGCAGAAAATCAGATTGTCGTTCACGTTCGGGTGATCCAATCAGCGCCCCTAGTAAGGCGGCCTTGTCACTCAAGACATGGGCCGCCATGCCGCTTCTCACAACTACTGCGCTGTGATTTGATAACTTTGATAACTTCATTTGATCGACACTTTTTTTTTAGCTTGCTTAATCCAGACCAAATGATTGCGATAGTTGCATGTGATGCGTGTATGATTCATTTGTCCTGGGTCGTCGGGCTACTTTTTTCCCTGATCAAATCCTTTCTGTGATCTAAAATCTGTGATGTGTGTTTTCAGACTAACAGACACTCTCGAAGCAGCCGAGGACATGGCCATTGATATCCCCCACATTTGGCTGTACTTGGCTGAACTCATCGTTCCCATGCTGCACGAGGGGGGTATACCCATGGCTCAGCTGTTCAGGTAAAGACCACACTCGTACAAAAACAATAGATGTATTGGGCAAAGGACTAAGAGAGAAAATATTTTTTATATGTCCCTTTTGACTGTTTTTCATTGCTTCAATATACATGGGTTTGAAACGCTACTGTGTTTTTTAAAAAAACAGGGAAATCTCCAAGCCATTGGTGCCTTTGGGACAGGCTGGCAGACTGCTCTCACAGATCCTCACCTTGCTGTGTAAAGAAATGGTACGTTCTTTATGATCTTCAGCACCAGTTATTATTAAGGGCACGTATGCCCTAGAGTTAAGTGAACTGAACATTACTGTGACGTGACAGATTTAAACATGGCCTTATTGTGTATTGCTGAGTTTGATGGGTGGTATCATTTTTACCTGCGCCAGGGCGGAGCTGCGAAGCGGGTTATGTTTTTGGCAACTTTGGTTTGTCTGTCCGTTGTGCATGGATCTGGATGAAATTTTGTACAGTTGTTGGAAATGACACACAGAAGAATCCATTCAGTTTTGATGAATTTCTGTAGCCTATAGCATAATTACTTAATCACCAACTTGCGGATAGTTCGCTGGGCGCTTACCGCGGTAAGCGTCACGTGAAGAGTCACATGACCAGACTTCCAGACTTCGCATGGGGCCGCTGGGAATGTACTTGGCATGTTTGCCGGTGGGCTTACAGTCTATGGGTCAATTGCACTACTCGAGCACTTGCATTGATAATGGGTTGCCACACATACTGCTAGAACTAAAACTATTTATTTTTTTTATCACTACGGCTCAGGTGTCCATTTTCATCTGTGTGCTTCTAGTTACCAGATCAGTTCATTTTGCCTTCTGTTTGAGAATGCGACACAATTGAAAAATCCATTATTAATGCAATCGGTATTAGCATTCATCTCCTCCCTGCTTAAGGCCCCAAGCCTTTAATCACTGTTTATCTAATGTGTAACAATGAACGTGTTACATTACTCATTTCTTGAAATGACACTTTAATTCTGACACAGCGCTGCGTCTAGGGAGGACTGTGAGCACACGTTAAGTCAATGATTTAACACTGTATCAACACGAGACATCGATTTGAACTCTACCACCTTGGCTTTGGATACCATTCTGTGTTTTTATCAACTGTAGACCACAAAAAGGTCTTGATCATCTCAAATTGTTGTACTTTGTGGGTCACTGCCCCTGTTAATGATTTGTATTGTGAACAGGGCTCCAAACCGGTTCAAGGAACGAAAACCGAAAACGAACAGAATTTTACGAGGAGCGGAAACGGAAAATTATTTCAACTGTTCCAGAACATTATGAAATCCACAAAACTGGTTAAAACGTTTTTTTCATTCTCTATATACGGTTGTGCATCCACCCAACTTTCACTGTCAGTCATCAAGCCCCATGCATCTGGAGCTCCATCTTGTGGACAGACGAGGAATCAAATCTAATGGCGTTAATACTGATGCACTGAAGTTTGAAAGTCCACTAAATATATTTTGTATAAACTATATCTAAACTTAACATTGTTCCGAACCGGTTCAGGACAGATGTTTTGGTGGCGGAACGGTTCCGAGAAAGAAAACGTTAAACTTGGGCCTGCCTGAACTGTTCGGAACGGAACTTTTTAAAAATAATTTCGTTTTCAAGCCCCGATTGTGAATTAAATAACATAATATAATATTTTAAATGCTGACCACTTTGTTTTGACTTTTGTTAGACTCATCAAAAGGTAGCTGCCATGTGGAAAGATGCTGGCCTAGCCTGGGACGAGTTCCTCTCCAAGGACCAGGACGTCAATAAGTTTGTGACGGAGCAGGTTGGTGAAGCTGCAGTCCAGCCTGTAGTGGGCTCTCAAGAGAGAGAACTTTGCGATATGAAGCATTTCTGGTTGAAAGCATTCACATGTGTAATCAGTAATGAGCTGTGTCCGTAATCGCTCCTTATTCCCTACATAGTGCACTAAATGGGGCGCACACCATTTTGTAGGGGTGTCCGAATACTCCATATACCCTATATAGTGCACTCAGAGTATCGCACAATGCACCGCGAAAAGTAGTAAGCATAGATGTTCCCCAGACCAAGCAATATAACCCACAATATATTGTGAGACATTAAAATTACCTAGATTGGCACGACGGGAGTCAAGTGACTGACCATGGCTAATAGTTATAAATGTAAGTACACTTGACTTTCTGTGATGATTGTTGAATTTTATGTTATAATATTTTTGATGGTGCCAACTCTAGTGTCCAATCTCGGCCGTTGCTGTTGAGTGCACTATATGTGAGTGCACTATGTAGGGAGTAGGAAGTAGGACTTTCCATGTTGACCAGAGCATTTCTTGATGTATTGGGTATCTCAACGAACCTGCAGTTTGTTCCATTGTCTATTCTTTTTCCGCCCTTAAATGAAATGGTGAGCTCTACTTATTTATAAATCCAACTATTTCCTGAGGGGATAATGCATACTGCCTGTTTCCAGAAACTAGACTTCCTGTTGGGCGGAGGAGCTGAACCAGAGGTTCAGGAGAAGAAGGCACTGGGCAGCGAGCAAATCAGCAAGAATCTGGATCGTCTCCTCGAGGACAAGGCCGACAACAAGCGCATCATCAACTGGGTTGAGGTACTTCCCTTTTAGAGACTCACTAATCAGCACGGTGATGCAATGGTTAGCATTGCTGCGTCACAGCTAGAAGGGCCTGGGTTCGAACCCCAACCCGGACACGTCCTTTCAGTGTGGAGTTTACATGTTCTCCCCGTGTCTGCCCAGTGAGCCAGTGCCCCTGGCCAGGGTGCCAGTTGGCCCTACACTTGGTAGATTAACCTTGATGCTATGAAATGTAAAAGTTGGGAGAATTTGGTCCAGTAATTTCCGAGAAACGGCTTCTACTCTAAAAAACACACTCGTGTTTTTTTTTTCATTACCTTGTGTGTGTTGAACGCATCAATGACCCAATCGTTCCAAGATGTGTATTTTCGGATAACTATTTGTCAAAATCTTGCATTTTCAATTTTAAAAAAATCAAATTGTAAAACTTGCATCACTACTGTACGCCAGAAAGCTCTGTAGTCCTACTTCCATAGCTAACCAATCGAGCTGGCTTTGTCCCAGCTGCGGGAATCCGGCGCTCGGCGTGTTTGCCGCTCTTGTTTGTAAGCAGTGAAAACAAACTTTTCTCAATGTCCTGGGAGCGTTAAAAGTGGCAATTGTTCTTCATCCAGCCGGTGAATGGGACATGTTGACGCTCCAGCCCCAGGAAGTGACGATTGGCGAGGGGCCATTTTTTCCTGTTTAGACAGGCTTCTGAACTTGCTTATGAAAGAAATAAACGCGGTAAAATGTCCGGTTGAATATTTTTTAAAAATCAATGAAAATAAGTGATTAAAACAGCGTATGACGCGTCGCCATGTCATCAGCAAACCGAGTGTTAACTTTGGTGTCTTTACACTTCTTAGGCTAACCTTGATGCCCAGCAGTCCAGCAGTAACCAGTTTGTTCGTGCCCTGATGACATCGGTGTGTCAGTCTGCCATCATATGTAAGTATGTGCTGTACACTCGTGGCGTAGTGATGTGATCAAATCATTACAAACATATACTTGTCTTCAATATTGTTCGTCATTGACTTAAAAGTAGTTTTTTCATTGTTTTGTATGTCATGTATATGTTCTGAATTTCGAATACTTTATAATACTATTTGACTTTGCTCTAACCAAATAATCAAATGTCGGCTACAATAAATGCAACACACGTGATCAGCTAAACTTACTGATAGAGCTGTTGCACGGACACGTCACGACTTGCCGGTGGCAGACATTATGTATATGATGTATATTTGTATATAATGTATATAATGGACGTGAATTGGTAAGGTACCATCCCACTATACGTACATTTCACCGTACGATATACGTTATACCGCCGATATGTCTGCCGCCGCCTATGCAACGGCCCTATTCACAAATGCGCAATAATAAAATATTGGCTATAAAATGCAACATTTATAATTGCACTTGGTGTAGTATGTGAATGCTCATTCATTTCTCAACACTGAAGCAGCATTAAAAACGGCATGCATGACTCGTGTTGCGTTCCAGGTGATGTGCCGTCGACCTACCGGCTGAACGCGCAGCAGTTGAAGCAGAGGGCCAGCATGCTGCAGCACTTCCTGAAGGACGACTCTAAGGAGCTGCAGGCCCTCTACGCCCTGCAGGCCCTCATGGTTCACATGGAGCAGCCGCCCAGTATGTTACTCTTTTACTACGTCCCACACTCATGGCCCCTGTCCCAAATCGTTAGGTCAAGTTTTTATTTATTTGATATGGACATCACATGACACATTGGACAAACCAGATGCAGTGCATGGGTGTTTGTAGCACAAGTGCTAATTTTCAACTCCTGTCCACAGGAAGCGCTACCAGTTAGAACCCAAGAGTGGGAACATTATAGACAAATATACAGGTACAAGCAATTAAAATATAAACTAGCATCAATTAAAACATAAAAGCAATACTAAAGGAAATACAAATATACACCATTATCGATTAAAGTCATGTTTTTTAGAACCCAAACATGATACTTCAAGGCATTAGGACAGAACTACTGTGGTTGTGTACAACATTGATTTGATTTCAGCCATGATTTCAGTCCTCTCTTAAAGACATTGCTATCCGTCTCTAATTTTAGCTCTGTTGGTTTAGAGTTCCAAAGTTCCCTATAAAGTGCACTCGCGTATAATTCACTCAACAGCAACGACTGAGATTTCGGACACTATGGTCGGCGCTGTCAAAATTATAACATTGTAAAATTCAACAATCACCACCAGGGATTTGAAACGGTTCAAACTAAAATGAAAACCAGGAACTTTTTATATTTTCCAGGGAACAGAAACAAAACCGGATCCGTTTGTTTTATGTTCTAGAACAGGAACACTTATTTTAAAATAATGGTAACCGGTTAATACTGGTTCTATTTTGTCGCGCAAAGTTTTTGGTGAAATACGGGGCGGTCTGTCCCATAGGTGTCCGCTGCTTTTTTCGATTTTATCTGGTTTGGGAATGTGAAAGTGTGTACTCCATCCACGGACAGCCGGGTGAAATCTTTGCTAACCCCGTCTTGTACAACCACCTGTACGTATCGCATATCTCATGCTGAAATGTTTAATGGCTCTGTACTGTCTGTCCTAAAATAAAATTCATTAATTCGTTCATTCTTGTCTATATAGTAATGGTCTTCCCTGTATGGCTGTGTGTGTGTGCGTGTAGATCTGCTCATGACGTTCTTCGACACTCTGTACGACGAGGACGTGGTGAAAGAGGAGACGTTCTTCAAGTGGGAAGCTGACAAGGATCCGGCCGAGCAGGCAGGGAAGGGCGTGGCCCTCAAATCGGTCACCACCTTCTTCACCTGGCTGCGGCAGCCCGACGACGAGTCCGACAAAGAGTAAAAAAGCAGCTCTACCTCCACCCGCCTTAGACCACCCCCCCCCTCCACGGACCGCCGTTGAAAACTACCTTGAACCCCCTCCCTCTGGACAGTGATATGAGCCATGTGAGAAATCCGAACACTGGCGCGAAAAAGCAACAGAAATGCACAGAATGTACAAACTGGTGAAGAAAGTAATTTCGCTACATTGTGTGTAATTTTACCAGTTGTTGCATTGTTTTTCTTTTTATTGTCAGTGTTGTTGCTATGACCTCCACCCCCTCTGCCCCCCCTGCCTTACAGCCGTGGGCTGGTACCGCCTTCCTCCCCCCTGAACTTGCTGACCACCTTGCTGACGGCATGACATTTAACTCCTCAGTGAGGATGTTCCTTTTTATTAGCGGTGGAATCGTTAACTTCCTCCTCTTGCATCTGTCCACTATTCTCTCGTGCAAAACATTTTTTTTGAGAAAGCACTGCTGATCTATAAATCATGTTGGGGGTGTTCCTCCCCGACTCCCCCCCCCAAAAACTTGGCAGCAACCATTTCCTCGTGCGGCGCTGAGGAGAATGCAGCTTCGTTGAGTATGGTTCGCTGGCAGGAGCTCTTGAGAAATCGTCCATGGCCAACCGCGTACAGAATGTTGGTGTGTTGTAATCACTTTGAAATGTTATCAAATGCGAAACTTTGCAAATCTTTGCCACCCCCTCTATCTCTCCATAATTATTTAGTTGTTTGTCTTTTATTTTTAATTTCTCTTTTCTAACATGTCGACCTGCTTAGAACTTCATAACTGGGGCTCCACACTGTGCTTCACCCTCACAAACCACTACGTACGCCATCTGCCACCATGTCGGAACTCCAGACCAAGGCAGCGGCACAGCCACCCCCATCAACGTTCAATACTTGAAAGCAATTTATTCATCGTTCATCTAAAATTGCCCTCTGAAGTGACTGGAAAGCAATTTTCTACTGAAGTGGAAACTATTCGGGAGACTTCTGTAAATATCTTCTTTTTTTTCGTGATTAGTTTTATTCTTTTTGAAATGAGATTCCTTAATGATGCAAATTGCTATCTATATCCTTTCCTGGCCGGCGCTGAACCGAATGCAGATGGAAATGGAGCTTTAGATCCTTCTGTTGATTTAGTTTTCAATTTTTTTGTAAATACGTTTTTTGCATTGATTTATTTAAAGAAGTGTCGCGTTTTTTGCTTCGGAGAGCTGAATGAGGAGATGGAGCGTTGCAAAATAAAGGAACACTAATGCTGCAATCTGTGTCACTAGCCTCCAAGTTATTTTCTGTGCTATGAGACTTAATTCACAGGCACAAGGATGTATGGGGCTGGATGAGGCCGTCTAACCGACTGACTAGCCTAATAAATGGATACACTATAATGATACATCTTGTGACGTGTTCGGTGACTGTGTTCATTTGGTTTTGCTCTTTCTAATCCTCAGGTGCCGAGGACTCTGGCTCCTCATGCGTCTTTCCATTTCATTTGAGCGACATTTTGGCTGCGATTATGCTGAAACCATAGGATGCATTTTTCACAAGGACTCGT
>OMKY01213931.1:0-21498 GCA_900302395.1 Bregmaceros cantori | reverse complement strand
CCTGTGGTGACCTCGGACGACCTCGCTACCTGCCCCGTGGTGGCGGGCAGGGAAAGCACCATCGACATCACCAAAGGGACCACAGGCTTGGGGTTGAGCATTGTAGGAGGCTGTGATACTCTGTTGGTAAGGGCACGTTGTGTGTGGAAGTTGGTTTGTGTGTGTTTGTATGTGTGTGTGTGTGTGTGTGTGTGTATGTGTTTGTATGTCTGTTTGTGTAAGGATGGGGCATGTGTGTCTGTGTGTATGAGAGTGTATGTGCGCAAAGGGTGAATAAGTGGGATTTTCTCTCTCTCTCTCTCTCTCTCTCTCTCTCTCTCTCTCTCTCTCTGTATCTCTCTGTATCTCTATGTATGTATGTATGTATGTATGTATGTATGTATGTATATAAAATAGTAAGGTATTGATAAGGAATTGAGCGCCAGTAGTAACAATGCTGGCTATGGTGCAATGCGTATTTCTTCCACTAGGGTGCAGTCATAGTGCATGAAGTGAATCACGGCGGCGCAGCGCAGAGAGACGGACGGCTGCGGGCTGGGGACCAGATACTAGAGGTAACGTCAGGCATTCAAATAGTTACTCAAATAAAAGTAAAACAAAAAAGTAATCCCCAAAAAAGTCACTTAAGTAGCGAAAATACTGAGTAACTTTCAGTAAAAAATGTTTTTATTGATATAAAAAATATATATTTTTAGTATTCATATTGCTTACCGATAGATCGCTGTGCGGTCACGTGACTAGACTTCTGGGTCCAGGGGCCGCTGGGAAATGTAGTGGACATGTTCGCCGGTGGCGTCAATAGCAATTGCGCTTCTCTACGAGCACTTGCACTGATAATGGCTTGCCACACATACTGCTAGCACTAACAGTACTCTGTTTTTGTACCACTACGGTGCAGGTTTGCAGTCTCTTAGTGCTTCTAGTTATTTTTATTTTTGTTGTGTGAAGTACTTTGCATGAAAGGTGCTGTATGAATAAAGTTTGATTTAGTACAGTGTGAAAACTTGGTATGTCTCTCCCCAGGTGAACGGCATGGACCTTCGTCAGGCCACACACGAGGAGGCCCTCGGCGTGCTGCGTCTCAGCACACAGAGGGTGCAGCTGCGGGTGTTCCGCCACCAGGAGGCGTACTCCACAGAAGACCAGTGGGACCTGTTCTCCGTGGAGCTTCACGCCTCCAAGGGCCAGGAGCTCGGCCTGGGGACCGTAGGGAAGAGGTGGGGACTCAAGGATGTGTTGCTGTGAACAGTGTTCAAAGGAATGTATTCTACAGTTTATATGGAACACATGTATGTATATTTTGGGGGGGCTCATGTGCCGTTTTTCATTCTTTATTGAGAGAGATAGTGACAGGACTAAATTAGAAACTGGGATGAAGTGTCGGGGGGAGACATTGCAGAAAAGCCGGAGAGGGTATGCCAACCGGCGGCGCTGCTCGGCCTGGGGCATGTGCTCTCTACCCACTCTGCCACCACGCACCCGAGTGTGTATTATTTTTAAACGATGTGTTGTCTGTGCAGTAGGAATCGTTGGTGTTGAAATGTTTTGGGTTTAACCCTCTTGCGTGTAAACTACCTGCTCAGCGTGGTAGATTATTGTTATATTGTATCAGTTTGTTACCATGTTTTTATACATTCATACACCACCACTGCGTCATCGGTTAGGCCAGTTAAAGAAATGTAAAGAAGTTAAAGTACTGTGTATCTCAAACGTGATGTTTGCGATACAAATATTCATAATACACCTTCAAGCAATAACCTTTGATTCTATCTTTGTTTCTGTGTGCATCTTTGGTTTTGCATCACCTAAAAACAAAAAAAACACAGGAGCGCGCGGTGGCAGAGTGGCCGGAGAGCATGTCCTCCACGGGTTGTGAGCAGCGTTGCGGGTTCGCATACCATCTCCAGCTTTTCTGCAGTGTCTCCCCCCGACTTTTCATCCCAGTTTCAGATGTAATCCTGTCACTATCTCTATCAATAAAGCTGTAGCAACCTGCGTCTGTTTTTCTGTTGTCACAGCGACGACACGGGCATCTTTGTGTCCGAGCTCCAGCCTCGAGGAGCAGCCGCCGTGGATGGGAGGCTGTTGCTAGGCGACCAGATCCTGTCCATCAACGGGGAGGATGTGCGGGCGGCGTCCCAGGAGCACGCTGAACGGCTGCTACAGGTCAGTGGTCCAGCGCCCAAACCTTCCTCAACCGAAAATAACACAAGTCATCACTAGAACCACGCTGCACAGTCCACAAGCAGCATTTCACTACGATGACATGAATAAATAGGGTGGATTGTCCTAATGTGGGACACTGCCTAATGTAGAACACCTGAGCTCCTCCCTAAACTAATGAATGTCAGTGAAACTATGGTAAAAGCAAAGTATGGTAATGTGTCTAACATTAAGTTCAACTGCTCAACACAACATTTAACTGTACCACCTTAGGCAACTGACTGTCCCACATTAGGAAGCTGCAAAAATGGGCCCACATTAAGGCAATCCACCCTACCCCGGCTTGCAACTAATGATTATTTCAATGGTCGATTAGTTGCCAATTATTAAGAAAACGAAACAAGCACTGCAGTGTTGTCTGGGTTGATAAAAGTTATTATCCATTCTCTTACATTGTCAGCAGGTTGTGGAAAATCCATTGTTTGTGTTTCTTTCTGTCACAGAACTGTGGAGGGGTGGCGTACCTGGACGTCGCACGCTTCAAGGCTGAACTACCTTACCCACAATGCACTATGGTACACTACCCACTACTGGATTAGTACACCAACAGCTTGTCTGCATGGCTCCTCCCATTTCTTCCCCGCTTTCCTGTTAATCCTGAATAAAGGGCTGTCCACACCGGAAAGCGGATTTGCGAAAATGAGGAAAACTAAAATTAGGAAAAAGCGGAGACAGTGTCCACACCAGAATTATTGGTGTTTTATTCCGCTCCACTCCGACTTTATCGTTATGCGAGCGTGAGTTCAAAAAGTAGTTAGAAACGACGATGGATACCTCTATATATATAAATAATATATAAAATATATACTGGTGCTCTTATGGTTTTCTATTCTGCTGCTGCTTTAAGGTGACAGATGACGGTCTTTGTTGATGTCACTGCCAAGGTGTTGTTTGTTTGGTCGCACCCTCTTTTCCGTGTGCGGAAGTTCCGTGAAAACAGACTTTTTTTTTTCGCTGCATTTTTTTGCTTTTTGGTGTACACATAGTAAATGGAAGCTGTGTTTGTTATTTTGCAAATACCGCTGTGGATATTCGCGAAGTATTTCCGCGTTGGTGTGGACGGCCCTTAGCTGAAGATGGACTTAAAGGACAACAAAAAAGAGGTTAGAACTAAATGTTGGTTCTACATGACTGTAATTGAATAACGTTCTCTGCCCATCACGGACAGCTGGTTAATGTTGTTGGTCTGCAGGGGGCAGCAGAGACCCGTCCCCAGGACCAGGGAGAAGGTCATCCACTGTGTCTGCTGGCCTGTCCCAATAACATCTGGTGAGACCAGCAGAGGGGGGGGGCACTCACCCTTCAATCACTCCATTCCCATAGAGTTCCAAAAACGATCCTCGCATTTTGTTAGGGTATGGTTGGGGTTAGCGTTGGGGTTTTGGAGGGACCCTAACAAAATTAGTGGATCGTTTTTTGGATTCGCACTTTACATCATGGCAAATGATACGCCCCTGAATTATTGTTTGATTTTTAAACTTAAAGACAAATTAGGAGAGTTGTGGAATGTAAAAGTAACTAAATAGTAACTAACTTAGGAAAAAGTAACGTGTGAGATTAGTAGATACTGAAAAGTTGGTTAAAAAAATCTCAATTACTGTAACTTAGTTACTGACATCACAGATATAGAAAAATACTGCAAAAACGTAGGGTGGATTCCCCTAATGTGGGCCACCTAAGCTCCAGTGGCTCTGGCTCCTCCCTAAACTAATGAATGTCAGTGAAACTATGGTAAAAGCAAACTATGGTAATGTGTCTAACATTAAGTTCAACTGTTCAACACTACATTTCACTGTAGGGTGGATTGTCCTAATGTGGACCACTGCCTAATGTGGGACACCTAAGCTCCAGTGACTCTGGCTCCTCCCTAAACTAATAAATGTCAGTGAATCTATGGTAATGGGGCTAACATTAAGTTCAACTGTTCAACACTAAATTTCACTGTCCCACATTAGGGAGTTGCAAAAAAGGGCCCACATTAGGGCAATCCACCCTACTCACAGCGTCACTCTTCACATATTACATACACAGACACAATACAAACCCTCTTGTCTAATGACAGCAGGGTGTGCCCGGCCCTCGCACCCCCTCTGACAGCCCGGCGTGTTGTGGTTCGAGGACGCCAGCGACTATTTCTGTCTGTTTTGGTTTCAGTCTAAGGAATTATTTTTACCTGACTTTTATTAGCTCTTCAACGGCGTCAAGTAGAAGAGTTGGAAAATTAATTTCTCCGCTGTAGCTGACTTATCTGTCAAAGCACACACATTTCATGATGTTTATCTGGCGTAGAAAGGTCTAGAACTAGCCTAGATGTCTTGGATTTTCACAGCATTCACGAGACGTGTTTACTTCTTGGAATAGAACTAATGTTTAACCTGAGCCAAAGTGTCTAATCTGCATGTAAAACAAAGCCAAATACCCATTTACCAACATTTAATTTCCTCAAAACATCCTGTCTGATGTACTTGTTTTTTAAAAAGCCAGCAGATTACTAATAATTATAACAATTATATAATTATAACAAGAATGAAAATATAACTTCAATAGTGTATTTTGCATCACTATATATATACACATCTTCTATATATTCTAATCTTCAAAGAATATATACAGTATATACTTTGCATTGAGTCATTGTATTTTTTTCATCTTCTCATTCCACAGAGATATAACATGTTACTGTGTTCCACAGCACCAGGGCCTATAAGACGGTGTCCCTGGACCGGGGTTCGGCTGGTCTGGGTTTCAGTGTGGTGGGGGGGTTCGGGAGCCCCCATGGAGACCTGCCCATCTACGTCAAGACCGTCTTCAGCAAGGTGGGGAACGTTGTCTGTGGGCCGTCAGCTAGAGGAAGAGCTAGCAACATTTGGAAGTTAAGCCCTCCTTGTAGCCTACGGAGACGGATGAGCTGTGCCTCTCCGTTCCAGACGTTCCAGTGTTTTTGTTTATACCTCCACATACCAATGTACATGGGAAATCCCGTAGAGGACGGTGAGGGCTGAGTTGCACGCTCGTCACTCCCTACTGCCCCCCACGTGTCTTGCTAAAGTCTTGAACTACGGACAACCTGATGGATGAAACTACCGACGGAACCAGATGAAAGCATCCATTTGCGTTATTAACGGAAGGTATAAATGGGCCTTTTGCCTGGTGAGCCAAAAGCAACGAATCGTCCATGCATCACATGCCTCTAGACGGTACATTGGGTCTGGGCAATTCAGGCAGACGTCGCCCGTATACAGGCTGACCAATTGAAATATTTGAATCGAGACATGGGCGGAGTTTGGTCGTCAAACGTGAGGCGTGGCGGAGTTTGGTTGTCACGCCTCCACGCGCTTTGTCCCACCTACTATGGTGTGACTGGATATCATGATTGGATCTCACACGTTTTTCGACACTGGTATTACCAGACCCAAGAAAGCCGAAAGCATCTTTAACGCCTACTTCATCAGCGATTGATGCGTTGAATTTGATCATCCACATTGATTTGCTGCGTCTAATAATCCCGCCCTCCCTCTCTCTCCCCAGGGAGCGGCGGCCGACGACGGGCGTCTGAAGCCCGGCGATCAGATCATTGCGGTGAACGGCCGCTGTCTGGAGGGAGTGACGCACGCCGAGGCCGTGGACGCCATCAAGAGCGCCAAGGGCCCCGTGGTGCTCACCCTGCTGTCATAATACCTGTGCCACAGACCTGAGCAAATACGCTCTACACATGAATACATATCAGCTATGTAGCCTGACCCTGCTATACGCAGCTCTATCACGCTACAGGACAATTTTTGGGGGGATTTTTTTTTTTTATTTAGTAAGCGGGAAAGCAGACCTGCAGCATACTCATGTCGGTGAGGGGAAGCGGTGAGCGGTGAGGGGAAGCGATCTCACGGCCGTTGCGTGCAATGTGAAACTAGAGCCACTTCTCCACTGCAAAAAAACTCAAGGCACATTTCAGCGCATCTCAGTTAAGTTTAGTTCAGTTAGTTCAGCACACGCCTCCCTCCTGTGATTGGTTGGCCACGTTCCGTCACCCCCTCGGAGTTTGACCAATCGGCGACCAGTAAATAAACATGGCCAAGTACGGCCACTGGACCCACATCTCAGCAGGTCCTGAAACCTGGACTGGCCGATTTGACCTTGTGGAGAAGCGATTTTCGGGTTGGATGTGCATGTCAACTGTGTCGTTCTGGTCTTAAGTAAGTCTGTGGAAAAGGGGCTTAAGCCCAAGGCACAAGACTGAATGAGGCTGCATGCAGTGGTCTAACCGACTGCGCCACAGAGCCAGCCCCCCCACTTCCTGACGATGATTGTTAATATAGTACATTGGATGGTGCGCATGCTAACCAGCTATCTGTATTTCTAGTGTGCTACCTCACTATGTGCACAGCTAGCAACACACGTAAGCTAGTGCTACCTCATGACGTGTACCGCTAGCGTGTTCGTTTGTGTCTTCAACAGATATGTTACACCGGCCATGTGCCTATTGGCATCGCCATGTCAGTATTGTATACATACTAGAACATGTGGCCGTGGACTAGTACAGAGCAAGTTACCGTCATCATTTTTTAAATAGACAAGTTCAGAAATAAGTCAGAACACAGCAGCGTAACAGCAGCGGAAGTCATCTTCAGCCTAAAACTTCCTGCTGAACTGGTCTGTAGCCACACTGGTGCTTCGGAACATGGCAGACGAGATGATAATGTCACAGAAATAGAGGAGCAGGGGATGGGCAGGGAAAGGGCGGGGGAAGAACACAAGCCGCCCTGATTTATGTATTTTTCCCTGAAGACAGGCTGTCCCTGTAGTGTTGGCAACGGCAGAGATTCTGTACAAGGTTGAATTTGCTTTACACACTTCCAGGTTGAATTTACTTTACACACTTCCAGGTGGAATTTACTTTACACACTTCCAGGTTGAATTTACTTTACACACTTCCAGGTTGAATTTACTTTACACACTTCCAGGTTGAATTTACTTTACACACTTCCAGGTTGAATTTACTTTACACACTTCCAGGTTGAATTTACTTTACACACTTCCAGGTTGAATTTACTTTATACACTTCCAGGTTGAATTTACTTTACACACTTCCAGGTTGAATTTACTTTACACACTTCCAGGTTGAATTTACTTTACACACTTCCAGGTTGAATTTACTTTACACACTTCCAGGTTCAATTTACTTTACACACTTCCAGGTTGAATTTACTTTACACACTTCCAGGTTGAATTTACTTTACACACTTCCAGGTTGAATTTACTTTACACACTTCCAGGTTGAATTTACTTTGCACACTTCCAGGTTAAATTTACTTTGCACACTTCCGTGTTGAATTTACTTTACACACTTCCAGGTTGAATTTACTTTATACACTTCCAGGTTGAATTTACTTTACACACTTCCAGGTTGAATTTACTTTACACACTTCCAGGTTGAATTTACTTTACACACTTCCAGGTTGAATTTAATTTACACACTTCCAGGTTGAATTTACTTTACACACTTCCAGGTTGCCTCCACATCACAGTGGACCAGCGGTTAAGACTGTGACAGCCAATACGAAAGTGAAACGAACAAACTCAAACGGCCTGGTCGTGGAGACATTATAGTGGTACCATCGCGGTCAGACGAACTGGCGGACAGCGATATTTGCATAACCTTGTCCCTTTTTTAAAGTATTTTTTGGATTTTAAAAATGTTTGGATGCAAGCGCCGTTTTTCATTCTTTATTGAGAGAGATAGTGACCTATGGCCCGGGGGGGGTGTGCTCTATAACTACTCTGCCAGCGCACCCCAAAGCGTCCGTTTAAAAGTGTTCTATTATTGATTTATCCATGGAAATATGCTATCAATCGCCAGCCTAATTACGTCCCGTACGTAATGGACGTGAAGTAGTAAGGTACACCACTTAACCTTACATGATACCACCAAAATGTCTGTCGCCACCAAGCCATGACATCACCTAGCCCTATTAGTACATGGGAATGTGTTCTTACTATATATTGTATATGGACATTCTATAAGGACTAGGCATGGATGGGATATCTGAGATACCATAGGCTATGTAAATACTCGGCTTGATATTATGTCTCAATAGTGAGAGATATCTTATTTGTATTTTTATACATTCATTCATAGATATGTCTCATACTTCACCTCATTGGTGTGTGATAGCAATGTTGTTGATGTGTGAGTTGGTTATCATTGATTATTATTATTATGATTGTATGTTATATATGTATGTTGTATGTATGAGTGACATTTAGATGACCTCTGAGGAGGAAATAACTACAGAGCTCCCCACGTCTGGGCAGGAATACCTTGCTGTTCCACCGTCCTACTGACGAGCTGGCAAATAGAACAGCTTTGCAATATTAAGCGCAACACCACACCGACACCGTGGGGTCCACTGTGGACAACACAGGATACGCTGTAAAATACAACTTTGTGAACTATGGTTCCATGAAGCAATAGCGCTGCAAGATGCTGTAAAACAACAGCGTTTGTCGGCGCGCTAGCAAGCACACCCAATGGACTCCACAGGTCTCTGCTCCTACAGAACTTTGAGGCAGAATTGAACAGACAGTTCACTTCTCCAGTGATTTTCTAACATATAGTTACAGAAAAATGTAGGCACCAAGAACAAACTGGAATAGGCTCAGATTGTACATTGGGTGTGTATGGTAGGGTGGATCGGGCCATTTTTGCAACTTCCTAATGTGGGACACTCAGTTGCCTAATGGGGGACAGTGAAATGTAGTGTAAGAGCAACTGGAACCTAAGTGTACTACATTAGGCAGCGGCCCACGTTAGGGCAATCCAACCTACTTTTGGATACCACTAGTAGGCCTAAATACTAACGAATCTTGAAATAGGTAGGGTGGCTTTCCCTAGAGTGGGCCACTGCCTAATGTGGGACACCTAAGCTCCCTAGACTAATGAATGTCAGTGAAACTATGGTAAAAGCAAACTATGGTAATGCGACTAACATTAAGTTCAACTGTTCATCACTACATTTCAATGTTCCATCTTAGGCAACACACTGTCCCACATTAGGAAGCTGCAAAAAAGCACCCACATTAGGGCAGTCCACCCAACCAATCAACACTGTGAAATAGGAAGATGCCTACGCAGTTTGTAATAATATAACAATAGACAATAAAACAATATCACCATAAAACAATGCTAATAGTTAACTCAGCCCACTCCTACATGATGAGTAGACAGGGAGACCCAGGTGGGTCATATATAAAATATATATATATATTTTTTTTTCAGTGAAGTCATTCAGCCAATTATTGGCTGTGTCCTAAATCGCACCCTATCCCGTACTCCCTACTCCCTATAAAGGGCACTCACTTGTACTCAACAGAAACGGACGAAATTTCAGACACCTAGAGTCGACGCCGTCAAAATTAATATAGCATTATAAAACGTCAAACTTACTGATTTATTACTACAGTATTTGACGTGGTCGGTCGCGCCAAGTTTGTAGTTTAGGTCATGTTTAATGTGTCTCGCAATGCATTATGGGTTATATTGCTTCGTCTACTCTAGGGTACATCGATGTTCCCTACTTTTCAGGCGCATTGTGGGGTTGTGGGATATATGTCTGCGCCCCATATAGTGCACTATATAGGAAATAGGGAACAATTTTGGACACAGCCATAGACATTATTGTTGATTGTTAATAATCACATAATCACCATAAATGGACTGGACTTCAAAGAAATCAATGAAACATTCCCCAAACGTCAAATATCCATTTAAGAAATAATGCCAATGTTTTAAAATGCTCTCCATAGGGTCGTTGTGTGTTTGTTTTGTTAGTTGTTTTTACTCTTCACACTGTGGTCCAAGGTATTACACTGCTTCTACAACAGAGCTGTTAATGTCTAAGAGTTTGGTTTATTGTAATGTGTAATGAAATCTGTGTCTCCTGGGGGGCATTATTTTCACCGGCTATTTTATCGATGTCTGCATTAAATGTTCTTTTTATTGATTCCGACCCATTCATCAGGATTTCTGCTTAGCACATTTATTTTTTATTTTATTTTTTTCGAAAAAATTGATGGGACGATAACATCGAAGAATGGACAAGCTGAGTGACACCATGCGAGTGGCCGTGGAGAGAGAGAGATGGAGAAAGCTGGATGCAAAGTCTTGGTGCCCCAACGGTCATCCAGACTATGGAGTGGATGTCATAAACTTTTTTTTATTTTTCTTCTGAGAAATAATAATAATTCAATTTGTCTTTAATATATGTATTTTTGAGTAGTTGAGAAGGCAAATTATATTCATGGTAAACACGACCCATTCATGTACTATATGAATGTATTTTCATTGATAACACACATTGAGCACTAAGATGTGTGAGTATTACCTTGACAATATGACCAGCATTCAATTGTGTTGCAAGGTTAATGGAAGCTGCTGGAAGCCAGAGTGCCATTAGGGTGTTGTAAGTGTATGTTCTAACTAGACCTCTCCACCTTCCACGTGTCCTTCCAGTGAGCAGGCCGGAAATACCACAATAGCTCTTTAACAGCACACTGAGAGAAGTGGAGAAAATGAATAGAAAGAAAGAATTAGAAATAATACCTAGCACTCTTGTCGTTGTCCTCACCTTATCACCTAGCCAAAGTCATTATTTGTTGTCAAATTGGTTATATTGATTCAGTTAATCCTCCATTGTTAACCAATGGTTTTGAAAGAGAGGGAGAGAGAGAGAGGAGAGAGAGAGAATGAAAACCGCCCTCTGTGATTCAGCGGTTTCTAGCTGAACCACCACCTGGGGGCAGTAAGATACAAATATTCAAGTGGAAACAGACGTGACGTTCGTGAACTGGTCACTGATTCCCTACGCCATACTAGCTACATAGTGCACTCAACTTATAGTGCACTCAACTTGTAGTGCACTCAATAGTGTAAAAAAACAATTCGGACACAATCATCGACCCCACTGTTTACGTCATCGGCTCTTCGTTACCACACCATGGCTTTATTATTGAACGAAGAGACGAAACGGACGAGACCGTTAAGAGTCGCACGTCCGCGGACGACACTCAAGTCCTTTAGGACGTCCACGGGGCGCACATGCACACCTGGCTGATTGGGCGCCCTTAGGGGTTAGGTTTAGAGGTTAGGGTAGGGGTTACGTTTAGGGATTAGGGTAGGGGTAGCGTAGGGGTTAGGGTTAGGGCTAGAGTTAGGCTAGTGTTTGGACCCTAACAAAATAAGCGCATCGTTTTTGGGATTCACACTCGCTGCACGCATGCACAGATGCTTCTTTTCCCGAAGAATCATAGAATTTAAAAACTCACCACCCGGACAAGGCCGCTCCAACATCCCTTACAGGTAGGCAACATGGAATGCTACAGTTTTTACACCATTTCAAATGTTACTACTAGTATAGTTGTGTTCCAAGTGTTTATTTTCCAAAGGCGGCATGCGTTTACGGAGATTTAGCAATGTTTCTGCTGGATGTAAAATCAAATCCTCACAGAAATGCCTTTCAAGTTACTTTCATTTTAATTACCTGCGCCGAGCAGCTTATGTTTCCGGTTGAGTTGGTTGGTTTGTCTGTCACCAGGATCAGGCCCGGATTAAGGTGGGTCTGGGCCCCGGGGCAAGGAGATTGCAAGCCCCCCCCCCCCGGGGGGGGGGGGCCTAGGCGCACTAGTCGCCGCACTGCATAGCCCTGGGGCTCTTTGCCGTTTCCTGTGGCCCGGGGGCCCTAAGGTTGCCATATCCCGTGGCTCAGGGGCCCTTTTATAGCCGTGGCCCAGGGGCCCTCTGATTGCCGTGGCCCAGGGGCCCTCTGGTTGCCATATTCCGTGGCTCAAGGGCCCTTTGATAGCCGTGGCCCAGGGGCCCTCTGATTGCCGTGGCCCAGGGGCCCTCTGGTTGCCATATCCCGTGGCTCAGGGGCCCTTTGATTGCCGTCCCCCGTGGCCCAGGGGCCCTCTGGTTGCCATATCCCGTGGTTCAGGGGCCCTCTGGTTGCCATATCCCGTGGTTCAGGGGCCCTTTGCCAACCCCCGTGGCCCAGGGGCCCTCTATTCCCGTCCTCCGTGGCCTAGGGGCCCTCTGGTTGCTGTACGACATGACTGACGACATGCCGTCTGACTGCTGTCACTCCCCCCAGCCCATTTCAGTTAACCCTTATAGACTAAAGAATTACAACTAAAGAAGATCCTAGAATAGAGGGCTCTATCGCAATCAGCATCGACATCGGTATCTGGATTGTTGTTGGGGCCCCTGGATCCATGGGATCCAGCCCCACTCGCCCGGTCGGTAATATGGCCCTGACCAGGATAACTGGTGGGAGACGGAACAAGTGATTACATTTTGGTGCATTTACATCATACACATACATCATGTTTTTGTCATTGTGTCAGCAGGATAACTGAAAAGGTTTCGCATGGATCTGGATGAAATTTTGAACAGTTGTTGGAAATGACAAAAGTGTACTTCTGTAGCCTATAAGTAACATCATAGTTTGACAATGTAGGTTTACACTGAAGTGCTTCTAGTTATCATTGGTATTTATTTACGTTATTGTGTTATTTAATCTTCTTTTCCAATTGACATCAACTTATTTGATTGTATTTTAATTTGCATTTTATTTACCTCTATACATTGTTGGTTGTTCACTGTTCTATTTCACTGACCGCGCAGACACTTCGATCATTTACATTTTTCACGTTGCTTATTTAGAATGTATTGTTCCGTGTTGTATGGACGTAGAGATAATCATTGTATTGTTATACACATGTATAATCTCCCTCTCGGTCCACGTTATAAATGACAGCATCTTCATAGACAAGCCCTCGAATGAAGTAAAATAACTCCAAGATGCAGTGCGAGGAGATGGCCACTAGATGGAACTGGTGATACATGTTTTAAGTCCATGTGCAGCTCCCAACATTGGGGCCTCAAATAATAGAATTGTGAAAAAATAAATATGGAGATCGAGGATGATATACAGACCCA
Source organism: Bregmaceros cantori (assembly GCA_900302395.1). Lineage (NCBI taxonomy): Eukaryota > Metazoa > Chordata > Actinopteri > Gadiformes > Bregmacerotidae > Bregmaceros > Bregmaceros cantori. The sequence continues at coordinate 8,285 of OMKY01213931.1, read as the reverse complement.
CACATCACGCACACACACACAAACACACATACACACACACAGTAATCAATGTTTTTGCTAAGCTAATGAGCAATTATGCATATACAAGAGAACAACATAATTGAAATGTGATACTTAATAACCACTGTAATATATAACTTCATTTGTTTTATATATATATATATATATATATATGTAATTTGTTTAATTAATGAATGATGGATATAATATAAATCAATAGAAGGCATAACAACACCATAGCCGTAACCATGTTGTAATAAATATAGTTAAGATAAACATAACATATCTCTCACAAAATGACATTTCTAGCAGAAAATGCATGCGATCACAACCGCTTTTCAAATATACATGTATGGTTTGTTCTACTATGGTACTGTGGTGTATGTATATGTATCAGCGCTTCGAACCGGTTCAAGGAACGAAAACTGGGAACGTTATTATTTTTCATGTTCCGGAACAGGAACACTTATTTAAAAATAATGGTAATACCGGTTTTATTTTGTTCCTCAAAGTTTTTGTTGAAACACTGCCGTGCGCCGTCCCTTCCCAGCCGCGCCCACGGCGAGTGCCGACTTAAATTGAAACACCACCTGACCCACCTTGTGCCAAGCTGACAGGAATGAAATTAACCGTTCCGGGAACAATATTTTTTTGTTCTAACCAGTTCGGGAACGTCAATTTATTGGTGGAACTCTTAACCGGAAACATTGTAATTCTGTTTCAGTTCGGAACAAGCCCTGATGTGTATCACAGCTTGGGGCGTGTCCGCCTCAAATCAGGAAGAGGTTAATCGTCCTATCCCCAAGTCTATCTTTAAGGCCACACGGTACATGTATGCTCCCAGTGCGCTGGGCACAGGTATCATGGTGTAGTCCACTAGTCGACATATGGCCCATAGACGGCAGTGCTGACTTAGACTACCCTCATGCCATCTCATACCGAGTATACTAAAAGTAGCAATCAACGTATTTACTTTTAAAACAAAGTAGCCGGTAAGCTGACTCAGTTACTTTACTAAAAGGAGTAGTCAGATTACTTTTTACAAGTAACTGTGGCAACATTGGTGACGTATGGATGAGGGTCACCGCTCTAGGTCTGTTCAATGTCTGAGTAGCGCCTGAAGGAGTCCCCCAGCAGGGGGAGCAGGTCCTGGGGGGAGCGGTAGGAGCGGGCTCGCGTGGCGCAGGCCATCGCAGCGCACATGGTTGTTGCCACCAGCACTGCGGCCATGATGGCGATCGTCAGGATCTCTGGCACAGAGTATGCTCCAGCTGGACACATGGAGGAGTTGGAAATGTTAGCATCATCAGGGTACGGAAGGCGTACGCTGTTTATACTCATAATACTGTCAGAAAATTATGAAATACACATGAACCACTGAGATTGTGTATTGTACACCCTTGGCCAATGAGGTGCAACGAGTTGTCGCTCCTCTTTTTCCCTTTACTCAATTTCAGTTAATCCTATCAATAATAAAATACAAATTTGGCACATTCACGAGTGCCATATACATGGTACCAAAAAGCCTAAATATAATCCACTTATATGGCGATACGATTAAAAAATGCTTATGTCTACAACTCCACGGATCCACTTCAAGTGTCTACGGCGGTGTGGAATCCGCTAATACAGTGTAAGTGTCCATGTATATGGACGATCGGATATAACAGGAGATCACTCCATGGTGCAGTCGACCACCGGCTGCCGGCGTACCTTTGGTGCAACACATTCAATGAGTCTTCACGTGTACAGACTCGACATGTAACGTTAAGTCCCTAGTCAGTCAGCTGACGATGAAGAGGCCGATCACAGCGCGTTTGCACAACACACGGCGCCAGATTATTCCCCATGCTGACATTATTGTCGCCCTATCAACATGCCTGGCATAATTCACGTTTCCGTTGCAGTATCCCAAATGATGCTGTTCACCTGGCCACTGCACATCATAAGAGTAGCCCAGGTGATCTGGGGCGGAGACCAACATCTCTGCGTTGGTGACGGGAGGCCAGAACGGCACCATGTTGTACTGGCTGTTGTGTCCGATGGGAGCGTCCTCCTCTGGGTACGCTAGCTGGCCTGAAGGAGGACGACAGAAAGGCAGTGTGTCTTATCAGAATCAGTGATAATCAATTTGTGAGCAGATTCATTCAGTGAATGATTTTGATTGTTTTTTTTACGATAAGATAATTAAAGCAGTTTGCAGCTGCAATGCAAGTCACATAGAGCGAGTACCCCCTTATAATACAAATAACCTTTTATATAGAGAGCTAGACCTGCAACTCTTTGTCACATGCGGCGGAAATAAAGTTACCACTGAGAAAGGACGTTGCTGTTCATTGCAGAGATATAGTTACATCTCTCTATAATTGTACTCTACCATGCTGCCTTACAGCATATTGGAAAAGTGGTTTTCGCCAATCCAGCTCTTGGGTGCTAAGTGTGACTTAGCAAGTAGCATGGAGGCCCACGTCTTAACTGGGCTGCCTGGTTGGTCCAGACCCACTGGACCGCCTATTTGTGTGCGACGATTCGCTGGTTCTGGCTTGCAACGCTAGGTGTGACTACCGTACGACGTGCCCAGGATTCGCACCCTGGTGTGCGAGTGAAAAGCCGGGCATTCTACTCTGTGGTCTGCGTGTCTCTCATGAAACACACCCCTGGCGAGTGGGTCTGGCTCGGTGTGCAGCGTGGACATGTATAGCATAAAACGGGTCATTAAGTGGTAACACGTGGCCACGCTCGGCTTTCTAATGGAAATAACAAAGCCATGCGTGGAGCTTGTTCTTACCACGTCTGTGTTCATGGAAATCAGCCTCCATAGGGGCGGACTTCATTTACGTTTATTATTATCTTCTTGTTGGCCGCAGCTTTTATTTTGTCTCATATTTCATTACTGACCCTCAACGCACACTCGTGTAGCATTATTTGTATGTTTGTTATTATGTGTCATTTGTGTTTCTCTGTTTGCAATGCATGTTTGTAGCCAGGTGAGCCAGGACCAATGCATCGTCCATGCATCGCACATCGCTAGACACTTGCATTGGGTCTGGGAAAATCAGGCTCGCCGTCGGTACGGATTCAATTGGCCAATCAGCAGGGACGTGGGGGGAGTTTGTATGGACTACGTAAGACTTGGCGGAGTTTGTAAAGGCTGCGCGCAACGTGGGCGGGGTTTGTTTGTCACACCTCCACACCGCTTGTCCCACCAACTGCGCTGTGACTGGATAACACAAATAACATTTTTTAAAACGTTTTCCGACCCTGGTTTTACCAGACCCAATGCAAGCATCTAGCGATCTGTGATGTGTGGACAATGCATTTGTTCTGGCTCGTCAGGCTAGCATGTTTGGAGTTCTGCACCAAACTTCTCTGTTCTGCAACATAAAGATTTTACCTTTTTAAAGACAGAAATATGTTTTTTAAATACCTCGACAGTCTCGAGACAGACCTCCGCCCCACCCACACCTGCCGCGCCAATGAGCCCGAGACAAGCAACAGAGAAGCGGCATTCTGCCAACACATTACACTGGACCACACTGCACCAAGTCATAACAGATAAGATCCAACTTTTAACTTAAAATGTTATCTGAAAGCTAAAAGATGCCTCATGCCTGGTTGTATTGGTAGTGATTAGTGACACTAATAACTAGCATGGTCTGGTGGGTCTGGACCAACCAGGCAGACAAATCATAGAGTCGCCCAAATTCGGGTGGCCCAATCAGCGCCCCGTTAAGGTGGGCCATGTTCGAATCACGCCTACTGCACTGCAATTTGACAGCTTAATTTGATTGACACGTCGTTTGACACATTTTTCAAGCCTGCTTAATCCAGACCAAATGATCGTTCTAGTCGCGTGTGATGCGTGGACGATTCATCTGTTCCAGCTCGCCAGGCTAACTAACAACAACCTCCATCTCAGACCCACAAGAGTTACCTGTCGGGTGGCGCCGCAGCCACTCATCAAAGATGGCGTCGGTGAAGGTGTGCAGCAGAAGGAAAATTGGGTCGTTAGGAGACAGGTGGGTCTGCCCCCCGGTGCCGTTGAGGAAGAGGTGGGCCAGATTGTGCAGGCTGCGCACCGCGGGGTCATACCGTCCCTGGGGGGAGCTGTAGCCTAGGTGAAGAAATAGAAGACGCTGGAGATACCTTTCCCAAAGGGCACGGAAGCCATGAAAGACCTGAAAATACATACATGACCATGTGCTAGATAGCCTTGTCATTCAGTTGTGCTCCTTGTGGGATGAGGAATACGGAGGGGTGCTGGCTAAAATAATATGATACTGAAATAGAAATGTACGGGGCGTAGCCGCGAAGCTGGTTATGTTTTTAGCCGCGTTGGTTTGTCCCCTCGATAACTCAAAAAGTTGTGCATGGATGTTGTTGGAAATGACGAAAGAATCAAGTGATTACATTTTGCCGCATTTCTGTAGCCTATAAGTAAAATAATCATATTTAATCACCAACTTACCGATCATGTGACTAGACTTCCGGGTCCAGGGGCCACTGGGAAATGTAGTTGGCATGTTTGCTGGTGGCGTCAATAGCAATTGCACTACTCTACAAACACTTGTATTGATAATGGGTTGCAACACATACTGCTAGCACTAAAAGTACTATGTTTTTGTACCACTACGGCACAGGTTTACAATCTCTGAGTGCTTCTAGTTCCTTGTATTTATCATGTTGGCATTTCCCTTTTTTGAGGAGAAAATATTTTCATTCACTTTTGGCAAAGTGATTTAATTAATGTCATTCATTTTTAAGTACAACTTTTCTCAGGGGAAGAGGTCGGAAAGCGGCCAACTTGCACCGAACACACAGTAAATACACCTTCAATCAAACGACGATATAAAATTGCATCTTCACTCGATTGTCACGCAATTTTCCATGGAAGAACTACAACTCCCGTCAAGCACACCCACGTAAAAAAACATGGTGGACCATCGCAAAACAACAGAGGAGTGATGTCAGACAATTAGCGTCTCCTAGATCGACAGCGATCCCTGGGTCTCTGAGGGTTACATATACTGTATTATTATTATTATTATCATTATCAACACCCTGTGCTGTATTAGCGAGATGCACTGTATTATGGGTTATATTGCTTGGTCTTGGGTTTATCAATGTCATACTTTTCATAGTTAATTGTGGGAAATTTTGAGTGCACTTTATGTGGTACATGGATCATTTTGACATCTCTACAAAATGCTGTGCATCCTACATAAAGCACTATGAAGGGAATATGGAGCAATTTTGGAAAAACTGCTAACATAGTCTAGCTAGCATGACTAATGCTAAGCTACACTGGAACCATCACCAGGTTCTGGTGGAGTTGGAGACGGACAAACCCTCTAGTGTGTTTCTGAAGCTCTGGTCCGAGGTGGAGAAGTACGGTGCTGTGTCGAAGGTAGCGATCTGCAGACAGTCCACCAGGTCTTTAGGTTGAGGAAGTGTTTGGACCGTGGGACGAGCCTCGTTCCCTCCTGGGTTCCTTCGTAAAGGGCTCGTCTCTGTGCCTGGAAAAGAAACAAACCATAAACCACTCATTTCAACTAAATGAGTGCTAAAATACAAAGTAGCAGGCTGTATGATTATGAAGGGCTGTATGATTTTTGCCAAAAAATAAAATCCCAATTTGTGTCTTTGAAATCTCGATTTTCAATTTAATTTCCAATTTCTTGAAAAGACAAACAAAAAAAACCCCCACAAAATATATCGACACTAGAAGTTTCATATTTCAGACTTTGCAAATGGTGTCAATTTTTGGAATTAAGTAGAGACACCTCACCCTTTGTCTTAGGAATAATACAATTATCAATTCATATACATTTTATTCACCCATATAACTTGAAAACAGACCAATAAAATCATTATGATCAAAAAAAAAGGAAATACGATTTGACAATTTCACTTTTTCAAAAATCCTCGAAGAGACGCCGTTGTTTTATCACTTCCTTGTGGCCGTGATCGGTGTTCCCGCCAGCGTGACTCCGCCTACCCCCCTGCGGGGGCCGTTGTAAAAGAGAGCCCCACACATGCGAGAGGGTACACGACCCCCTCGTCTCTGTTGATGGTGTGCCAATTCATGAAGGAGGTCGCGGAACGGAGGTTGAAACGCTTAACTGTGTTCTTTAAAAACAACGTACAAGCATAATGATTACCTGCTCTGAGAAGGTTATGTTTTCAGTCGTGTTGGTTTGTCAACCAGCAGGATAACTGAAAAACTCTACTGCGTGGGATTAACACAGCTCAAATAGTGCAGCGGTTAGCCTGAGATCGGGACTCGAGTCCCACCTCTGGCAGATCGTGAAAATGTTTTATTTTTCACACTCTAATCCTGCGTATCACCAAGAGTGTGCTTGCGTACCACTGGTGACAAGTGATTAAACTTTGGTGCATTTCTGTAGCCTACAAGTAACATGTTATCATCTATATATTTTGGCCTCAGTGACCCCATGGCGCAGGTTTGCACTCTCTGAGTGCTTGTGGCTTGACACTATTTTTATTTTATTCATCACAACATACAGAAGCATCATGGCGCTTGTCTCTTGCCAGACTGCTAGAACAATGCATTAGCTGAGCCTCTGCGCTCATTATTTTGTGGGTATATGAGCAGTCTTAATGAGGTCATCAAGGTGTACGCCTAAGGCCAGTGTTATGATCCTACTGGATAATCAGACCACCAGGTTTTTAATAGCACTCGTGGAGCCATTCTCACCAGTACGACTGCTCACCATTGATGGTGCATGTAGTGATACTGTGCATACCAGTTATGAATGACTGATTTTAATTAGTTTTGTTGGGTCAAATTGTATTCCCTTTCCCCCCTCACTGCGCTGATGAACGCCATGGAAATCCTAGAAAAACACACTTGCACTACCAGTGGTGTATACAAAGACGTAGCGATAGGCTGTTATGTTTGGATGTAATACTCAGTGGATATTAAACATAACCTTTTTTGGCTATGTTTGTTTAACAATAACAACATGGTGTCAGCATTTTTTTTGGTTTCCCCCAAATTTCTTAGTCCTTAGCTTATACATCAGTGTCAGGTTATTTATGAATTTGATTTTTAAATCTCCAAATTAAATGGAACATCAAACTTCAGAAAGACATTTGCAGCTAATTCAGTGTATTGATCAGTGTCGACCATATTGCAAGACATTTGTACAGAATGTTATTTTTTTGTTTTGTTTGTGGCCTATTGGGGTCATTTTTGTGGCCTTTATCAGAGAGTTAGAGTTAGTTAGTTTTATGTCATTTGTTTCAAGTTTCCTTGTTGTTTTTGCTGTGTTTGATCTGAATAATTGTGAATTGCATTATCCTATGTCCACTCAAAAATTCTCTCCTGACGAGACAATACTTGTTCTCTATCGTATCAGAGACTATCTCTCCACCCAGTTACATATTCCATATGTACGGGAACTGACCCCACTCGGGTCAGGTGACGTGGATAATTTCTTTAAGACACACCACCTGTGGAGGTGGCCTGATGAGGCTATAAAAGGCACCTGGGTGCCCTGCCTCACCGATCTTTTTGATTCCACGACCGAGCAGGTCGACGTGTAGATGTGTAAGGGGAAAACAGATTACGGCCACTTACCTTGTGTAAGAGAGAGACGTATCGGGTTAGATCTTCCTCTCGGGGCGTCTGTTTTTCCGGTAGTCATTTTTGTAAACTTTTCATCCTGGTGTCTGACGTGGTAGCTCCGTTCACGGGGTGTACGCGTCATAGACACAGATTCAACGGCTAACCTGTTACAGGAAACAGCCGTTGGATCACCTTTTCAGCCTGTGTCCGACTGAGCTCTGTGTACAGGGTTACACGGCGCGGGCATTGAGCAGCTATCACTGACGTATCGTTTCCGTTCACGGAGCTAACGCGTCATAGTGATAAAGCGGCTCTCCAGCTAAACTCCTTGGTCCGCACGTGCGCGCGCGCGCGCACGTCCTATCACTGGCGTATCGTTTCCGTGCACGGAGCTAACGCGCCATAGTGAGAAGCGGCTATCCAGTTAAACTCGGCTACGTAGCTTGACTGTGTCTGGAGCTCTGGTTCACACGTGCGCGCGCGCGCGCGCGCACACGTTCTGTCACATTATTCGAGTGGAGCACACTTCCGGGTTGTTCCCTGTTCTCGTGTGATGGGATGTCTCTTTGTCCAGAAACAATTCGAACTGTATGAATTGTTTTATTTTCTTTTTCAACTTTTCAAAAAAAGAAGAAGAAAATAGAAGAGTGTGTCTGACGTGTAGCTCCGTGTGCAGAGTTACGCGTCACAGGCA
>OMKY01213930.1:0-10317 GCA_900302395.1 Bregmaceros cantori | reverse complement strand
CTGCAGCCGGTGGCTTATTGTTGCATATGCAACTCTGGTACTGGACCGAAGTCCGAGCACACACACACACACTCCCAAACACACACACACTCTCCCAAACACACACACACACTCTCCCACACACACACACACACTGCTCCCTGTCCCACACACACACACGCTGCTCCCTGTCCGACACACACACACACACGCTGCTCCCTGTCCCACACACACACACACACACTGCTCCCTGTCCCACACACACACACACTCCCCCCTCTCCCACACACACACACACTCCCCCCCACCCCCACAAACACACACACACACACACAGACACCCCCACACACACATACGTTATTCTATTCCATGCTGTCAGAAGTCTGCGAAGGTGCTTCCTCACACTCATTCTATTAGGGCGTCTCACACTGTCTCACACTGTCTCACTAGCTCACATCTTGCGGTGTTCATGCAGAAACCACATTGTAACGCAGTTACCACTTACATACGACGGAATCTGCATGTGCTGAGGCAACGTCATTTGTAATCTTTACTCGTCTCCTACAGTTCACTTGTTGGGATTTTTTAAAAATGATTTCATGGATGGGCCTGGTGGGAGCACACCATTAATCATACACCCGAAAAGCAACACATTGAGGATTTAATGGTTTTGCGTGCACCACCGCCACCGTGTGCGCTGTGTCCATGGCAGATGCCTTGTATTAAAGCCATAACTTTTTTTTGCTAACATGTTTCATTGGACAGAATCAACAGATTAACATTCAACAGTGAAATCATCAACAGAAGATATTAAAAGATTCCCTCCCCAACCCCAAGTTCTACTGGAACATGGATGGGTGGATTTATCCCAGATTTGATGTCTCGATGCTCTAGAGTAGGTTCATGAACGGATCAGATTTTGTAGGCTGACACATTCAAGATGGCTGGATTTTTGTTTGGTCCATATCCCAACTATTATGTGCTTGCCAGGCGAGCCAGAACCAACAAATCGTCCACACATTGCACGCCAGGCGGTACATTGGGGTCTGGGCAAATCAGGCAGACATCGCCCGTACGGGCGACGTCTTCATACCTCCGAGCGTCGTTTGGTTGTCACATCTCCATGCCGTTTGTCCCACCTACTGCGCTGTGATTGGATAACATGATTTGATTCCCCATTTTTTTTTACACATTTTTTGACCCTGGTTTTACCAGACCCAATGATGGCAGATTAATTAAGTGCATATGATGCTTTAATACAACAGCTTGTGAATTGAAAATATCTCTGCTTTTCTGTGAATGTTTCTAATGAACATAAATCATTTATACAAACAACAGATATTCATCCGGAACACTCAATATTATTATGTCATTGTACCAATTCCATATATACACGTACATGTTTCACTATATTTACTTATTGCACCATGTTGGTTTTACCAGCCTGTATGAGTCGACCAGGATTCAAAACCTAGTCTCCCCGGCGCAAAGAGACACCTACTGTACATTCCATTCATCGTCGTCAGGCAAGCAATTGATCAACATGCAATTACATTTTCAAAATTTCATCTCCCAATTTCATTTTCTACGCGAACATTGCGTCATCGCAGAGTGCGTGATGATGCAATGCATGTTTGTTGGCTGTGCAACGCTGGCTCCGGTGGTGTTGTGCATTTGTCTGGTGACGCCAGGCTACACATTTTTGTTTCCACAGACATCAAAAACCACGTTGTTCCTTCGGGAATTAAATAAAACACAAAAAAACTCATTGAAAATGAATGAATCTCTAAGCTAAATTCTGAGCTACCAAGAACAGGCATTTTTTTCGTTCTTTGTACGCATGCATCGCCAAAAGAGGAACGGCTGAACTGTTCCTTTTTTGTGTTAGCAGTTTAAATGCTAATATAGGAGAAGTGCCACTGCCCATTCTTGTGGATGTTCTAGAACAATTCATGTGGCTCTCTGTATCTAATTGGCCAGAATAGCCATGTCACTGAATGTGTTTATTCATTAATGCATTCATTATGAACTGATTGATTAATTAACACTAGCATATCAAGACCCTCTCAATGTGATGTTGGCACATCAAACTTAAGAATAAGATTAAAAAACATTTCTTATGAATTCCTGGCCGAAAGAGGGCTTGCAGAAACTATGCTCCAACATACTGAAGCAAAAATTGACTGAGATCTCGCAGGACTTATTGCGGTACTCCACCGACCAAGATGGCAGTAGTAGGGTGGATTGCCCTAATGTAGGCAATTTTCTGCAACTTTCTAATGTGGTACAGTCAGTTGCCTAATGTGGGGCAGTGAAATGTAGTGTTGAACAGTTGAACTTAATGCTAGACACATTACCAGTTTGCTTTTAACATAGTTTCACTGACATCCACTAGTGTTAGGAGGGGCCAGAGCCACTGGAGCTTAGGTGTCCCACATTAGGCAGTGGCCCACATAAGGGCAATCCATCCTAACCGTAAGTGGTGAACATAAACTTGTTTAAAGTACGCTTGACGCGGAAGCAAATTTGTGGAGAGCAGTACCCATAATGCACCTTTGGCACTGTTACCGCAGACAGACATTTTGGAAGCATGCACACATTAAAGGGGTACTACACAGCAATAGTCAATATCTCGATATGCAGCAATGCCCAAGTTCCGCAGTCTATCCTTGGCTTAAATCTTAGAAACTTTACGTGGTTTGTAGCCATGTCTTGTGGGCCACCACGCGCCCTCACTGGGATGTTAAGGACATGCCACTCCAGGGTGCTGGAAATACCCTCCGGTTCCTTTTCTGGGGTGTTTTTTTTTTTGTTCTCTATATCCACTTTCACGTGAAGACAACATATCATAAAAATAGTAGTTTAAGGTGATAGCTATGGTGGTTTAAAAAAAAGGAGCCAAAATGTGTATAGACAACCTTTCATGTGAAACACTGTGGGGAGTCATTTCATCCCGCCCTTCTGTTCCATTGCCTGTATGTATGTATATAAAGTCTGGTAGTGGACCGAGGTACGAGGACACAAAATGCACAAAACACACACCAGTTCAAAATACGAGCACTAGATGTCTGTCTGTGACCAGTTACACATCACCTGCCTTGCTTCGTTCACCATTTTACATAAATATTGATGAAATACAGTCAAAATCCAACTTTAAGTTGCTCACTGAGTGGTCACATGTCCTGGACCAATAGGCTGGCTGCTTATACTAGTAATTCCAAAAAGAATGAGAAAATGGAACGGGTTGCACTGATTATTAAATCATGCATTTGTGGGTCACAGCTCCGCACGAGATCATTTGGGTGTGGAATAGCACACCACAAGTTACCACCATCCATTTTAAATAACCCTGTAGGTGTGTGCTCCCACCGAATAAACATGTTGAAAAATAGCCACAAACAAGCAAAGATTGTTTTTCTAGGGTAGATAGGTTGGTAGGGTAGATCCATGGTTATTTTAAAAATGTTAAAACCTTAAAGGCTCTTAAGGGTTAAAAAAAAAACACATTCTATCCTGATGGTTACACCAATCAGTCAGATCGGTTGGGCGGTGTGTAATTCCATATCTATAATGAAAATTGTTTCCAAGTCTATTGAATGGAGCAAATGCATAAATAAACACAAGCAATCGCTTGTGCAGTTGGCAAAGGTGATAAATATAAGTGGGAAAAAACAAAACAAAACATGCACATACATAAAACGATGAACAAGCAAAGCATGTAGAGCCAATAATATTTCCCCAAGTCAGCAAACGGGTAGAGCAGCCGCAGGCAAGCAGGGCGCTCACGGCGCCCATCAGTCACACTCAAAGGTCATGTTGTTACCGATTTGACAGCTATCACCAAGACACTACGTACACATTCTGGACGACAACACACAACACACAAACACACACACACACGCATGTACACAAAAAGGAAACCTTCGCAAAACACATTAGCCCCGGCTGCCCTTGTGTGGGGGTGGAAGTTTGTGACGGTGCGCCCCAGACAGACCCCAGAGGTTTACCACAGCACTCCACAAGAGGACAGGCCCCTCGTGGGGCTCATATAGGCCTTTAGCGGCATGCTTTCTTCAGATTACATTTAAATATGGTTGGGATACACTTAGGTCAGCCTTAAGAGAATGGTGCCATTTTTTTGTGTTCGAGTCTGCTTCCAAACTCATCGCATTGTTTGCGGAGGAGCTCGTTATATGTGGTAGGGGCGGGCTCGAATATCAACAGCCGCTCCCCGTTCGCATTTCAACCGGTGCGGCTGCACGAAGGAAATGCAGCATACTAGACAACTCATTTGACTTGAACGGAAACTGAATAGAAATGCAGCAAACACACCCTCGTCCCGTCCGGAATGCAGTCGATGGTCAGTTTCTTCTCGAACGACATGAGAAGAGACGGCGTCTTTCCATGTCGTCGGATTGTGGTAAGGTTCCATTTGGGGAAACTCCACGTGTACATGCAACTCCGTCTGAAACAAGGAGGTGCTTCTCGTCTGCTTCCAAGTACCACATGATGTCACAATCTCGTTCCCGATGCAATAGGGCTGTTGCATGGTGTCCCCACAGCTTGGCGGCGGCAGCCATGTTGGGAGTATGATCGCGGTCAAGACAAACAGGCAGCGAGCCATATTTGCTCAACATTCTATTGTGTTCTATTATTGATCTGTCCATGATAATATGATATTAATTGCCAGCATATGGCAGCATAACTACGTTGTGGTATATAATGAACGTGACGTTGAAATAATAATACTAAAGGCAACAGCCCTATTTACAGTATTTGGTGACTGTGAAATTATATTGAATTCCAGGATTGATGCATGTAATCAGATTACAGTAATCAGATTACACAAAAATAGTAACTACTGTCATGGAGAAATTATTATGTACAATGTGTTTGCCACGTATTGGTAATGTAGATCAAATAGCGATATGTCACTATGTTTTGTAGGTCATGTTTCTAGGCCATAATGGGGACATTCCTTGACAAATTCACTTGCTGCACTGAGGTGGTGGAAGGCTATAGCGTGTTAAATGCATATATCAACACATTCAGACCTTTAGCGGACCCCGGGTTAGAAACTGTAATTCCTGGGGTGTCCCCACAGACGTCTAGGGGGTCCTCGGACCCCTGGTTAAGAATGGGGGATTTAGACTATGTATAAAGTGTGTGGTTGAAGCTCGGTCAGATATATCATAGATCAGGGTTAACTTCAGACATAACACAATTCTAACAAAAATGTTTCTCCCCTCTCTCTCTATCATGGCGTGGTGTGCTGGAGCTACATCCAAAGACAAACATAGTGTGTTTTTCGCTCTGCAGAAAAACTGACAGGCTGGAGCCTCTATAAACAACCTGTGTGCCTCCAGAATTTGGAAACATGTGGATCTAGATCGCAACAGACCACCCCACAAACTCTGTTCACTCCCTTGAGGAAGAATATCCTGGTCCAAGATCCATTGTCACACGAAGTGACAGTTTGTACCATGCTGCCATGTGGTTTTAGGCTGTAAGGGGCCCTGACACGCAATGCCACAACTGGGCTCGTGCCAAGTCGTGTCATTTTGCGGCACGATACGGGAGGCTCCCGCACATGTTGGCGCCCAGTTAACATCGGTCGTGTCTTAGTGAACGAATGCGTGTCGAACCGTATCCGAATGAACTCGAACGGGGACGTCGAGCTTGCACATAGCTAGCGCATTGTCCTCGTCGTGGCAATTTTTTCTTGTTGTGACCAAAACTTTGAACATTTGAAAATTTCCGGCCCGACGCGGCGCGGGGCTGACGGACACCTCCCGCCAGCTTATGTGCATTTGCACAAGCCGAGTCGTGGCATTGCGCGCCACAAAATCGTGCAACTGTCAGGGCCCCTTTAGGTAGTTGCACAAGTTACTTTCTGACCCCCATCGCTCCCACTACAGCCCACTACATCATCTTCCGAGCTCATTAGACATATTGACTATGCTGTACATAGCCTTTCACTCTACATACAACTGATCTGCATTGATTGACCTGCTCTTAACATTTGACCGAAGTCAATTTCTTTATTGCGTGCTAGCACGATTTGGCAATCAAGTGATTCTGATTGCTGTAAGAAATGTTATCACAGAGGCTGGCTCTGTGGTGCAGTTGGTTAGACTGCTGCACTCACTCCTAGCCTGGCGTGCCAGAACCAATGCATCGCACATTGCTAGTTTACATTGGGTCTGGGAAAGTCAAGCAAGCCGTCAGTACTGATTCAATCGGCCGATCAGCACGGACGTGGGGGGAGTTTGTACGGGATAAGCAAGACATGGGCGGAGTTTGTCCCAGCTACTGCACTATGACTGGACAACACGATTTGTTAGTTTTTTTTTTAACGTTTTCGGACCCTGGTTTTACCAGACCCAATAGCCATATGTCTAGCGATATGTATGGACATCCATACATAGCCGATACAGTCATGTGCCTTTGGCTTAGTATCACAACGCATACAGCTACCAGGAAAAGAATCCTAGTCATTGACAATGGCAATAAACCACATTCTAATTCCCTGACCTGTCTCTCGCTCTCGCCCCGTGACTCCATTTACGAGGTTGCTCCATGTCTTAGTGAACCGCAGGTCAGAGCCTATGAAGCGGCTTCAACTAATCCATTTGCATCTTTTCAATTACATATCAGGAACTAGGAGATAGTAAGCCCCCCTGCTCCACCCCTCCCCACCTCTATGACCTAAATATCTGTTAAAAGAAAGGCAGCGCCTACACACCCGCCCACACACACACGCGTGCGTGGCTGTGGGAGTACTGAGAAATCCGCAGCAAATAGTCATTCAATAGATGATTGGTGCATGTTGATCTGTTGATGTGAAATATCAACATATTTCACAGAGACACACAATTACACACACGCACGCACACTCACACACACACACACACACACACACACACACACACACACACACGCATATTTTACAAAAACGAAAAATACATTATATTCCGTTTCTCCATTCAGAACATTGTGGTGCATGCAGATGCTTGTACCGACAATATGTGTCTGAATATGAATTTCATATGTCATGTACGCATGTGTGTCAAGAGGATGCAATCTCTATGATATGTACGATATAGACAGTAGGGTCGTGTAATGAGTATGTCCTACTCCCAACATATACAAAAAAATACATAAAACGAATATTTATCATCTCATTGGTTCTTTTTAAAAAGGAATACTGGAAGGAGCAACATTTCATTATACCTGTATTAAAAACATGCATATTACAAATTTGAACCAAGTGAGAAATCCATTAAAAATGTACTATTTTAAAATTATTGGATATGTTTTTTTTCTGTTCATTTGCTTTGTTGTTATTCTCCTCCCCACCCTATCATCAGAGAAAAAAGCGTCAAGAGGGGTTATGTTGATGTCACCCAAACGAAAAAGAAGTATTTAATGTTGTGTAGAATGTGGCAATTGGTGGGTTTATTATTTTTGGCCACCCTATGGGTGGTCATACCCTATGCCCACATTAAATTCTGGTAAAATCATTCACAGATTACTTTTAAAGTCTTCCATCACATTCCGCATGGAAACACTCCGAATTTAGACTTGCCTGCAAGTGTTTGACAAGGCGGCACAGCGCGTCTGGTCCATAGAAGCGATAGGTGATCTCCCAGCACAGCTGTGGCAACACCTGGAAAAAAGCCACGACCAGGTCGGCTAGACTCAGGTGTTTAATGAACAGGTGCATGCGTGAAGTCTTCTTCTTCGTGTTGTGCATGGCCAATAACACGCTAACGTTCCCCGCCACGGCCACCAGGAACGTGACGCTGAGCACCGTGATCTCCAGTTTGGCGACCTCCTCGTTGCGACCGAAATAATCCGTGCCGTTGCCCGAGAGGTTCCCCGTCTCCGGTGTGGTGGTCACGGGGATAGTGCTGGCCATCGTCGTTGGCTCGCCGACTGCGAGCATCATCGCGCGCGAATGGTTATCAACGGCGACCACGCCGGGGAGCAGCGCATGTCCCGCGGTACGCATGGCATGCACGGACTGGTCTGCCCTCCCGGGTGAAAAGGATGCGTGCCCGCCGCGTGAGAAATTGTGTCCGTGTCTCAGGTTGTTCGCTCGACAGTCTCCGATGCTCTGACGAGCGCACGTGCCTTTTAAACTCGAATCAAATTTCACACGGCGCGTGTGCGTAAAAGCGCATAGCCCCTCCTCTGTCCTGTGCGTAAAGGCGCGCGGTCCTTCCTCTCCCTTCTACGGCGTTTGAGTGCCGTCCTTCCACGACGGCTCATCGAGATAAAATGCAGTGATACATCTCGAGGTGTCGAAGTATAAACTGTTTTTCAAACGCGACACTTTTTTTGGTGTGATTGATTTCGCTCTTTATAAACGCGCCATTTTGTTCAGACGCGCAACTTCTGAACGCAATCTTCAATAACAAAAGCCACTCTAACCAGGCTGCCGCTGACAGACTATCCGATGGCGTTTGTTTGATGATGTCATGCATTTTTTTGATGTCATGCAAGTTTTCGAATGTAATTTACTACATTGGCTCAGCGCATTTCATCTGGCATTTCTAAATTATAGCTACATAATAATGTTACTCTTGTGTAATTTGATTTTATGGGGCTTCAAGAGTCAGCCAATTGATCGGCAATCGGTAATCTAATGTTTTGGCCAAATATAGTTTAGCGAATGTAAAATATGGGATATACATGGGAGATGTGTGTGCCTGTGTGTTTGCGCATGCATGTGATAATCTGTCGATTTGGAGAAATGATCAGCACAGCAATAATTAGGTATTTCTGCTATGGCTTTTTGATTAATCGATTTAAAATCTTCGTCTTTGTGCAGCAACACTGTAAGTTATTCTTTGGGCGTATGCACCATTTTTCATTCTTTATTGAGAGAGATAATGACAGGATTAAATCGGAGGCTGGGGAGTGTATGAGAACCTATGGCACTGCTCGAGCTGTGGTCTGAGGGGCGTGCTTTATAATCACTCTGCCACCCCGCGCCCCTACTATAAGTCACTTTGATTTAGATGGTTTGATCATAACAAAATTGGCAGTTGAAGAATATATATTCTATTCTATATATATAGGCCTAAAGTGAGTTCTCTGTATGTTTAAAGCTTTACTTAAGTCCAGATATGGTGCTGTTTTAAAATATATCCACACCTTCTTCCTACTCCTTTGAATTTGTTCTTTACAACCGTCTTGACGTTTATTTTGGTCTCTCTTGAACACGTTCAATGTTTAAGTTCATTCAAATAATGTGGAAAATATTTGAAGCAGGGCTGTCTGGTTTTGCTTAAAAATGAAATCCATTGTGCGCTGCAGTAAAGTTGATCCGTATGGGCCACAAAAAAGCTTTAAAAACGTAAAATAAGCCGGGCGCGCGGTGGCAGAGTGGTTAGAGAGCGCGTCCCCCAGACCAAAGGTCAAGCAAGTTCAAATCCCTGGCTTTTCTGTAAGGTCTCCCCCCAACTCTTCATCCCAGTTTCTGATTTAATCCTATCACTATGTCTCTCAATAAAGAATGCAAAAGCTGCGCTTGCAACCCAAAAATAACTTGAAATATATATATATTTTAAAGGGAAATAAATACATAATTTGGTTTTCCTTTTTTTTCTGAAGAAAAAAAAGGAGTCCATTCTTGGATGTTAACTATCGCTTTCTCTGTCTTCCTCTCTTCGTCCCACCTAGCACTGTGCCTTGCAGTCCTCACGAGTCCTCGGGATCTCGCGACATCCATTTACCAGCTAATGTGATCCAAATAATGTTCATGTTCATTAATTTCAAGTAACTGAACACGACTCATATGACCATAGTTACATTAATGCCCAACTAAAATTCCAGGTGTGTGTACCACCGTCATGTATATGCAATAGGGTGGAAGGTCCTAATGTGGGCCACTGCCTAATGTGGGACACCTAAGCTCCAGTGTCTCTGGCTCCTCCCTAAACTAATGAATGTCAGTGAAACTATGGTAAAACCAAACTATGGTAATGTGTCTAACATTAAGTTCAACTGTTCAACACTACATTTCACTGTCCCCTAAAACAAACTATGGTAATGTGTCTAACATTAAGTTCAACTGTTCAACACTACATTTCACTGTCCCCTAAAACAAACTATGGTAATGTGTCTAACATTAAGTTCAACTGTTCAACGCTACATTTCACTGTCCCCTAAAACAAACTATGGTAATGTGTCTAACATTAAGTTCAACTGTTCAACACTACATTTCACTGTCCCCTAAAACAAACTATGGTAATGTGTCTAACATTAAGTTCAACTGTTCAACGCTACATTTCACTGTCCCCTAAAACAAACTATGGTAATGTGTCTAAC
>OMKY01213928.1:0-10782 GCA_900302395.1 Bregmaceros cantori | reverse complement strand
TGTGGAACAGTTTTTCTGTGAATATGTTATGAGTTTATTTTCTATATTTTCATCTACTAGCGATATATAATGAAGAAGAGGATGTGAAACACACACACACACAGCCACGCACACACACAGTCATGCACGCGCATACACGCACACACGCATACTTCAAGAATCATTACCTAATGCATTACTATTCATCAATCAATCAAATAAAAAGATAGTAACTGTTTACTCAACAGCTATAGTCATTACTATTGTAGGTTGGATTGCCCTAATGTGGGCCACTGCCTCATATGGGACACCTAAGCTCAAATGGCTCTGGCTCCCCCCTAAACTAATGAATGTCAGTGAAACTATGGCAAAAGCAAAATATGGTAATATGTCCAACATTAAGTTCAACTGTTCAACATTACAATTCACTCATTCGACAACTGACTGTCCCACATTAGGACGTTGCAAAAAAAGGGCCCACATTAGGGCAATCCACCCTATAGTTACTGTCATGGCCAATGTTAGAAGCAGGCGTTCTTAATCTTTAACCAATTTAGGATTCTCATTTCCCAGCCTAAAGTAACTGGTTGACTCCTCCATTTCAATTGGTCACAATCTAGATCTGCTTGTTCATATTTGGAAGACAATAATGATTAATATTGACTGGTCCAAAAAATATTTAAAACATAAAACCATTTTTTTTTTATAAAATATGTTTTAAATGTTTGACATGCCATTTTGAAATTGATTAAATTATATTTATATTCTCAAGGCATAGCAGTCTTTTGATCACTTATGTAACAATGCTAGGTTAGTAACATTAAGCAGGTTTTGTTATAACTAACAATGGTAATGCTTCGTAATTCATTAAGTAGGGACCCTTATTGCCGTTATTTCCAAAAATTTAGGCATCTATTGAATTTGTTTGCCTGGTCACAAATTACATAACAGCATGTAATAATAATAATAATAATAATAATAATAATAATAATAATAATAATAATAATAATAATAATAATAATAATAATAATTACAAATAATAATAATAATAATAATGTCAAATATTGATCAATAATCATATCAATAACATCATATACAAATGATGTATTTTAAAAAACCTTTAAAAATAACCTTTATATATCAAAAATAACTCAGTATAGTTTAATTCATCTACAAATAGCTTAATAAACAATTTGTTTGTGGATTCCCCATCACTGGTAGTCTTGGTTGCCCTTCCATTGTAGCAGACACTGACATTGCATAAGACATTTCTAGAGAGTTCTAAAGGAAACCTGGGTCAAAAGGTTGACAGCAATAATATAATGCAATACGTAATGTGCACTGCGGGGCGCTGGCTGTTAAAAGGTATAAAGGTGTAACAAAGAGTATAGATGTGTAAAGAGTCGACATGTAATGGAAAGACCCTAGGGTCAGTCACTCCCGGGGGAAAAAGGCGCCACACCTCTCTGCCATAAGAGATGTATTCATGATATGGACTTTTCTTATTTCAATATAAAATGCTAGGAAATACATTTATCAAGTTAAAGTCATTTTTCTGTAGTGAATTTAGCAAAAATAAATTCATTTCATTAATTTCATCAGTACACGGGCAGTTGCAGTAGCTGTAGTGTGCTATCGGTGTATCTAGTAAAATTAACATTACACAAAGTTCATGTAGACAAAAGTACATTAACTTTGTTTTTCATTTAAGAAATTAAACAAATGAGGTTGTGCTGGTTGACCGGTACTGTTCACAAAACAGCGTTCTTTTTTTGAGTATTGTAAATCACATAACGGAATGGCTCGACAGGAGACATGATGCTGTGTCCATGCCAGTTGTTCAGCGGCGACACCTAATGGCTGTCTCTCTAATACAATGTCAACTTGTTACACATCTATTCTCTTTGGACCACAAGGTCTCAATTACCCACAATTCCCAGGACGACCTTGGAATTGTGATTGGTTGGAAGATAATGGCGATAATGACAAAGTTACGATATATACTATGCATTATGTCGGGTCTTAGAAATTTCTACTGTAGAAATTTCCACCCAGTTCAAGGGCTACATTATTGCTATTGTGAATTATTACTATTAATAATACAATACACTCATCACATGATATGCACATTGCTGCTGATATGAATTTCGGAACTGTTCCACATCCATTGCATGCTTATGTGGAGTAAATGCGTGTATGTGTGTGTCTGTAACACATCCATACAACACGCACAGACTCCCAAATTACGATAGCGTTATTATTTCTGCAGGGTCAATGTGTTAAGGTGTATAGCAGCTGTATTGGGTCAGCCGAAATAATAATCATTCAGTGAATTATTGCAGTGTCCACAAAAATAGTATCAATGATAACTATAATATTAATATATTCACGAGTATATACTATTAAAATTATCATTCAATCAATCATGTTTTAGTCTGTGCATTTTCAATGTATTATCACAAAAGATTTTAGATGGCAGAGCAGCTGTTCGGGAAGTGAGTTGCAATAAAAAAAAAAAAAGTGCGTATATGTGCGTGTGTGAGTGTCTGTCATGTGCCAGCGTGCGTGTGTACCGGCTACATCCTGTCTTACTAAACATTACTAAACATCAAGCTGCTTAGCGTTTAGAAAGCTAAAGGGGCTGTAGCGAAAAAGACAGGGTGGGAGTGGGGGAAAAGTTCCTATTTGTAATCATTGAATTCAAAACATAACCAGATTTGTTTGCACCGTTCACAAAGCAGGCTGATGCCAATAGGGCTGTTGCGCGGTGACGTCGCGGTTGGCAGACATTTTGGTGGCATCATCGCGGTCAGATGGTCCATGGTAATATGCTATCAATCACCAGCAGATGGTATGTCCATTGTATTTTCCCCTCCCGACACAATGGATGTGAAGTGGTAAGGTATACCACTTAACCGTGCGCATACTTCACCGTACGGGATACCACCAAAATGTCAGCCGCCACCAAGCAGGGACATCAAGTGCAGCAACCCTTTTACTTTACAAAGGTCTATTTAAAAATTAAGGGACCACCTTCAGATTTACTTTTGTACAAGTCGGAAAAACAAATTTGATTAAATTAATTCAATCAAAGATGCTTTCGTATCTTCATATGCTGCGTCCCAATTCACATCTCAGCCCGTAACCTTTGGATTTGTGATGTTTCCCTATTTATATTCCTGAAATGCGGAGCGTAGGGGTCTCGGCAGATTCTTCATGATACTTCATCACACTCACTGGTAGTGACTGAGGTATGTATTAAGACATCATAGGGGCAGTCTAAAGTGACAGAAATGCTACTGCTAGTGTGGGTCAAGAATAAATGTGGGGTTTATTCTTCCAGCGTGTCTCGGGGATATCCCTTCAGCAGTTGGCATCAACTGCATACCTCTAGTTGATATTTGTTAAGGGCAAGGGCGCAAATCAAGTGCAGAATCACCCTCGGCTCCAAGTGAGGTCAGGGGCTAAATTGGCCACTAGGCCTGAAAACATCTCAAATCAGCAAGAAATACACAAACAAGGGCTAAGATGATTTCTAAGATGAGAATTGGGACGCAGCATTCAAATAATACACAGTTATTCTTCTTATAAATCTGCTGTGTGATTTGAACAGAGTGAGTGTTGCCATCGTCTCCCATGCAAGGGTTTGAAAGGCGACAAGCCCATGCACGTAAATAAACACCCTCTAAAAGCACGGCTTGCAAGTCGGGTCCGCGACCAAGTGCTGAACACAAAATGGCTGTGTCCGAATTGGCTCCCTACCCCCCATATAGTGCACTATATGGGGCGCACGCCATTTTGTAGGGGTGTCCAAATTGTCCATGTACCCTATATAGTGCACTGAAAGTATCCCTCAAATTAGTCAGCATCGATGTACCCTAGACGGAGCAATATAACCAATAATGCAGTGCGAGACGTTTTAAAAATGATTAAAGTCCAAAAAAGTAAATAGCGACCGACTGCAGCAAATAGATATGAATGTAAGTACCTCTGACTTTTTGTGAAGATTGTTGAATTTTATAATTATATGTGTCTGAAATCTCGGCCGTTGCTGTTGAGTGCACCATAAGTGAGTGCACTATATGGGGAGTAAGGAGTAGGCAGAGATAGGCAGTAATGCATTACATTTTCTCCGTTACAATTTTTTGTGTACTTTTTTACTTTTGGAGTACATTTTTTACAAGTTAATTTCTACATTTACTTGAGTGAATTTGAGGTGAAAAAACGACTTTTTACTGAGATGTCAGCAATTCGCTAATCATTACATTAACTTGGCCTTCAATGATAACTTTCGCTACTTAAGTAACTTTTTTGTGGAACACTTTTACTTTTACTTGAGTAACTATTTGGATGACTACTTTTTACATTTACCTATTTTGTGGAGGTAACAATACTTTTATTAAAGTAGGGGATAGGGAACGATTTCGGACACAGGCGATGTGTTTGGTGCGCTCCTTGCTGCTCTGTAGGCATTTGTGACTTGAGTGCGGCTGGTAACCAGTTAGCACCACGGACAGAGGCAACACCTCTGTGAATTACATATATATATATATATATATATATATATATATATATATATATATATATATATATAGTGCACTCAAAATATCCCACAATGCCTCAATGCACCACGCAATATAAATAACCCATAATGCATTGCAAATACAAAATGTGAATGTTGAATTTTATAATGTCTTAATAATTTGGACGCAGCCAACTCTAGTGTACAAAAAACTGGATCCCATGTAATTGATTGACTTTGATTGCCTTAGAGTTGTATTTAAACGTAAGGTGGATTGCCCTAAAGTGGGCCCTTTTTCGCAGCTACCTTATGTGGGACAGTCAGTTACCTAAGATGGAATAGTGAAATGTAGTGTTGAACAGTTGGACTTAATGTTAGACCCATTACCATAGTTTGCTTTTACCATAGTTTCACTGACATTCATTAGTTTAGGGAGGAGCCATCGTAGGTGTCCCACGTTAGGCAGTGGTCCACTCTAGGGTAATCCACCCTACTTATTACTTTCTACGACAATTGTTGAATTTTATTGTTATATTTTATATTTAAATATTTGGCTATGCGACACCAATGACGTAAAGTAACGGGTACAGCTCTAGTGTCCAAATTCTCGGTCATTGCTATTAAGTGGACTATATAGGCAGTGGGGTAGAGGGAGCGATTTCGGACACAGTCAATCCAAGCGTTGATTAATTAAAATGAAGCCAGTCACTTTGGGCAGTACATTGGCCGTTCCAACGAAAGGCTGAAGATCGAAAGGTTGGCGGTTCAAGTCCTGCCTCCAACAATCTCCAAGCCAAAGACCCTGCCTGCTAATCTGCACTAACGAGTGCTAACAGCTAAATGGTAATCAAGCTAATAACCATGGAACGGTACCATATAATCTGTCCACAACAGTCACCGTTGTCATGGTTGCAGTTGCTCTTCCATCTGCCTCTTCCATCTCATGACTTGTTATCCTGCTTCCTAACAAGTAGTAAATAAGTTGACATGGTAATAGGGTTTGTGCATGGTGACATCACAACTTGGGGAGGGGGGGGCGGCAGACATTTTGGGGGTTGCATTGCGGTCACACGACCAGTCAGAGAAAGCGATGTTTGCATAAGAGTGACAGTTTAAAAAAAATGTGTATCTGTTTGCTATTTATCAATGTGAGTAGGTTGTCATCTGCTGGAGATTTATGGCATTACACCGGTTCGTTGCCTGCGCCGCGAAGGCACAGGCTATGTTTTTGGTCGCATTGGTTGCCTTGGTTTGTCTGTCTCCAAGATAACTGAAAAAGTTGTGCATGGATCTGGATTAAATTTTGTACAGTTGTTGGAAATAACAATTGATTAAATCTTAATCAATTAATAATAAGTGACATAATCATACTTAATCACCAACTTACCGATAGTTCGCTGGGCGCTTGCCACGGTCACGTAACCAGACTTCCGGATGGCTGGGGCCACTGAGAAATGTAGTTGGCTTGTGCTGAGCATATTCGGCGGTGGCGCCAATCGCAATTGCGCTACTCTACGAGCACTTCCATTGATAATGGGTTGCCACACATACTGCTAGCTCTAAAAGTACTATTTTTTGTACCATTACGGCGCAGGTTTGCAATCTCTGAGTGCTAGTTTGTTCTTAAATCTACTCCAATGCAATGGACGTGAGGTGGTAAGGTATACTTCACTGGATGTGCAGCTATCAAAATGTCTGCCGCCCCCGTGCCCAAGCCCTCTTGGTGTATCATGAAAGAAAGTGTTATAATGTTTACGACATGATTCGCACAAGTCAAACTGAGCTCGTCATTTCCAAGCTAAAAACAAAAACACAACATAAACATACTGTATATGTATGTGTGTGAGTATCCCTGTGGAAAAGTTGGTGTGTCTGTTCCAAAGTTGGTGTCCAAGACACTATACACTGACAAAAGACCGGGTTGGTTGCAACCAAAACTTAAGCAAGTTTTTATTTTTTTGAGGGTGTGTGTGTGTGTCGAGGGTGGGGGGGTGAGTGTGGGAGGGGGGTGTCGCTGGGACTAGCAGGCACACGCTGAATACTATTGCTACTAAAAACAGCCCTTCAGATACGCAACACTCCCCCCCCCCTCCCTCCCCCTTTCCCATCATGCCCCACAGCCCTCACACTGCCACGTCGCACCTTCTGACGCTTTTAATGAAACGGACGAGTTGACGCACGAAAAATAAAAGCCGCCCATTTTATCCCACCCTAATGAAACACAATTCCAGTGTCTGTATAGAAACCTGTGTAGGGCATGGCAACGGACCGAAGTGGCTGAATGTGTCGCACAAAACGCACACCGTTTTTCCGAATTCACTCGCACAGTCCATCCTGTGTCGCTCATCACTCTGCATACTCTCCAATAGTCAGAATGCAACTCCAAATTACTCACAGATCTGGTCACATGTCCGTCTGGACCAATGGGATGGCTGCATTCACTCGTACGTCTGAGGCGGATGAATAAATGGAATGTGTTGTGCAAATAATTAAATTGTGAGTGAGTGGGGGGCAGAATATTTGGTTCGACAACCTTCCCTTTTTAATAATGCGGTGGGCGTGTGCTCACACTATATACTGTATATTATTATGTAGTATTGCTCGCAGCTAGTCAGTTTAAGATCATTTACAACTATGTAAGATACAAATTGGATCTGGTCACCGTGATTAAAACCATCAACTCTATCCATTATAACATTTTATTTTTATTCCTTAGTATTTCTTCCAATAATTGTGTATACTTTGTAGTTGTACTCAGACAAGCATTCTGTACGTGTTACAGTCTTAACTCCTCCAAACCTAAGCCAATATAGGACAAAGGGGTATGATCTGATCAGCCTAACCTTTTATTTATGTTATTGAAATATGCTTATTTTTCCCTTTATAGTGACACAAGATAGGACTGCCCCCTATCGCCTCTCCTTTTCATACTAGCCATTGAACCACTGGCCATCTGGTGTGCGTGTCTGGTTTGAGGAGAACTCTCCCACAAGATGCCGATGATCTCATTCCGTTTCTTTCCAAGTTGTCATCCTCGGTTCCAGTGGCACTAGATATCATGGATAGGTTTTCTGGGGTAGAAGTTGAACTTTGGTAAAAGTGAGCAGTTGCCTATTTATTTTTTATTGATGATGAATCCGCTATTTTAGGAAGTCTTACTATCTCCACAACATTTTCATGTTAGTGTTAGAATGGAAGAGCTTAGTCAAAATAACCAAGGTTTACATGTTAGCTTATCGTACTATTCGTGTTGCTGTGGGGCTTCGGTATCCAAGAAAATGGGCGGGGATACGATGCTGGGAATGGGGAGCAACATTTTTTAAACGTGTTTGAGCAAAGGGTGGACAAACATTACATTTTAATCGCAGGCAATTAAATTGATTATCAAATTTGTTGGCAACTAATTAAAAATAGGTTGTGTCTCTAGTCTCCTGTACTACAAACTTCACTACTACCGTCATGAGTATGACGATTTGCGATTCGGTACGACCCCATTGTAGAGGCTTGATAGGTGACAGCTGTTAGCCACAGGCGGTATGGGAGGGAGTGGAAGAAAGATAGACAGAAATGGCGGGAAGTTGAATTCCAGACATGTATATAGATATATAAATATATTCATAGTGAGAAAGTTTCGTCTGACTTATTTTGAGGTTTATAGTGTGAACTATCAAGCGCGCACGCGCAAAATAAAATAAAAATTAAACGTCGAAAATCACACTTTGACACTTGATGTTAAAAAAACAAAATATAACACTTAACATCACTTATCCCAGTCAGTCAATGTGTGTAGCAAACCACGGTTCGGTGGAATCAACAACTCAATAACACACGGACATGATGATTGGTTGGATGGAAGGAAGAGGACATGCTTTGACCAATGGGAGAGAGTTACACTACACAGATTATTAGTACACTGGAATGTGGTAAAATATGGCTACCACATTGTTGGTAAAACCATTATTGCTAAACACGCTTTTGCTTTTTTTTTGTTTCTCTGTGCAAAATAGATTATGCGATGCGACGCCAATGCATGTGCCACAAAACACAAAAACTAAAATGAAAATAAAACAGTCAGTACATATAGGAAGGGGATGGGGAGCGGAACGTGGTGAAAATTGAATCCATCCGTTTTGATCCCTGAATTCCCCCCCCCAAAAAACAGAAGCAAAATGGAGGACCCTTTGGCCTTGTTTCCAGTGATTTGGACGGTGACTGCAGTCTCCAAGACTGCGCCATCGTTGCACAAATCAAAATAAGCTTCAAGCAAATACAAACGCGCACACGCCTCTTCACGGATGTGTTCATGCCAAGTACGCCGCCACTTTTCTGCACCTTAAAGCATTATTCAAATAATCATTACATTTAACGGTTGATTCATCAAATAACTCACTTTTGTTTTAGACTAGATAATGTATAATAATAATAAATAGAGCTAATGCATGACTAGCTATTGACTCTTCATCCCAATTTCAGATTTAACCCTGACACTATCTCTCTCAATAAAGAAAAGCAGTGTTTGTGCCTAAAAACTAAAAATAATAATAATGTTATGGGTTTTCATTCCATTATGGACAGAAGGTAAAGAGTCTTCTAAGTTGCAGTGTGTGCATATGCATCAAATGTAGTACAAATTCCTGATTCATTGTTTGGTGAGAAAATGAATCGATTAAATGTTTTGATTGTTGCGATTGGGTAATCAGCAGCTGTGAGACTAAGCCACAGGCACAATAGTGTTTGGGGAGCTGGATGAAGGATCCGATGGCGTGGGTCCGCTTAGCGTTGAAATCCGTACTCCTAACCCGAGCCGAACAATCGCTACCTCACAATGATGGAGTTTCTTCTAATGAATGGTTAGTTAAGGACAGAGGCCAAAGGGGGCTGAGTGTCAGTCTTAGCCAATCAAGCGTGGGCGTTTGGTGCTGTCAGCTTTGGTCTGTGTCTCAACTAGTGACTCTACACCCACAACACTGGGTACTTGTGTTATCCTTTCTATGTGGTACCCACTTTGTTCCTGATTTGACCTGCATCTCAACATGTCCTGAGGACCTAACAGTGTGTTTCCAATGAAGTTCGTTCACGCTTGTCGGCGAAAATCCCGAAAATACAATGTAAGTGGATGGGAAGAGATGCGGCATTGATACGCAAGAATTCACGTCCAAAGACCAGTTGCTGCGCAACTCGGCGGCCCGATGTCATTCGACGCAGACATGCGCACGCATTCGTTTGCAATCATAAGTGAAGAATGAATAGTGCTCTCCAGCGTGTGGGGCACTCACCCCGTGGGTGGGGGCAGGGGGCCGTGTGTGGTCAAAGCTCGCAGCGGGAGCCAGCCGAGTCACCGTAGCGCAGCCACTCGCAGGACGACTTCCCCACACGGTGGCCTCTCTGTTTGTGAAGAATTAATGACGCCGTCGTTGATATTTAATTATTTCAGTTCCGCGAGTCTCTGCCTCTATCCTTTCCTTACCAGGGAATTTGTTTCGGATACCTATGGCGTTTAAAGGAGGTGTCTAATCTAACACCAACCTTCCTAGACGGGCCGTTGTCACGAGCGGCAACTCGAAATGAAACACCGCTGGCATGAGCGCATATTTTGAGTATTCACGTCGCCTGTGACAAGCGTAATGAACTCCAATGTAAACACACCGTAAGGAGCTCCAATTAAAACTCAATGTCCTAGTCGGTCATCAAATACAGTTTGGTCTGTTGAGCCACTAGTTGAGAGACATTGGGGTGACATCAAACATCCGGACCACATTGTGGGTCCGTTCTTCAATAGTTAGAAAGAGAGGAAACGGAGAGATTGGTGAAAATGAAGCACATCTGACAGTCAATACTTTGGAAGGGCTCACTAAAGAGAGCTTAAATTTACATCCTATCACAAGGAATGAAGAAAAAAAATCTTTATCTCACAGCTAATTGATTTGACACCTTGACATCTTTAATGCGCCCGATAAAGGTGTCTTCATTAAATACATCAATTAACAAGCTAGAGGTATATGCAGTCGGTGCCGACTGCTAAAGGAATATCCCCCAAGAAGAATCGCACTAAAAGAATCACTTAACCCCACATTTCTTGTAAAGCAACCTTGGGTTCCTTGAAAGGTGCTATAAATATGATCCAAGTTAATATTATTATTATTATTATTATTATTATTATTATTATTATTATTATTATTAGTTCCTGCGACAAGCAGGTTATGTTTTTGTTGGTTTGTCTGTCAGCAGGATAACTGAAAAACTTCAAACGAATCTGGGTGAAATTTTGTACAGTTGTTGGA